>OZ005662.1:79860701-80100701 GCA_963930645.1 Salticus scenicus | reverse complement strand
CTAAAATATGTATGTCTCTTCCATGTCTTCATCAGGTTTTTTACGTTCCAAGGTTACTTTCATAACCATATACCACTTCAGGGTATGCTTTTCTTTTAATTCAGACTTAAGTTTTTCATGTACATGAGACTGTATATATGATTGAAATACTTCTAAATCACACTCATTATTCTCATTGGGGTAAAACATCAGTGTTTTAAACATATATGTTTGAAATATTTCTATAGGACAGTGGTTTAAGCCATATCGGGATTTCGATTAATCATAATTTTACTATACATGAGAAAAGTATCAACTTTCCTTATACTGAAAAGATGTCTAAAATATATCATTTGATGTTTAGACGAAAACTTTTTACAACAAAGTGTAAAAACGACAAAGTTTTTTTACAGATTATTGTTAATATGCAGAGTAAAATAATATAAGTTCAACAAAGGTGAGAAGTGTGAGCAAAATGGTTGTTTTTGTCACATCATGGGTTCGTGACGTAGTGTATTAGGGGGAACTCGTATCCAATGATTATAATCTTCCATCACACGCGTTATGACGTCAGCAACAGGTTTTAGTGTCTGCTCAAGCTTGTTCAACTATGTCTAAACTTGAAACTATATATATATATATATATATATTTTTTTTTTTGTTATTACATCACATATGGTTTTTCATACCTTTTAAGTTTTATCTACAAATTTTCTAACTTAATGCTTTGTGTTAGCAATTCTACTAAAACAATTAATTTTTCTAAGTGATGTGAGATGAAGAAAACATTTGACAAAAATGTTAAAAAAATTTTGTAAAATTTCACAAACTTCTAAAATTAAGCTTTCACAATTCTTACAAAATATTTTCTGTATTCTAAAAATAAAAAAGTTAAAATAGAATCGTGAAAGTATCTATATATAAAAGTTTAAGTTGTTACTATAACATTATTTTTACACTCTTTGGAATAAAGATTGTGATTTTAGTTAAAGTACAAATCACTTTGAATATGTATATTCAAATTAAGATTCAAATATGATACTTAGGAAAATAAAGATTTTTACAAGTACTTTACAATTGAGTGGAAAACCAATTTTACAAGTTTTTTTCTTCTTCGATGTAAGATTGATAGTTTATAAAACTACTATTGTGCATAAATTTTACTTAGTGTTTAAATATTATACTCAAACAATACTTCTACAGTAATTAAAAAAGTATATCTCTAATATCCAAGTAAACTTTTTACATGCTTTATTTCAAAAAGATGACACTTAAGTTTGTATTCTAATAGAAAATATTCTATAAAAGGTGATTTTGTAATAAAAATTAAAACAAACCGTTTTCATTGAAATATTTTTATTTGAAACTCATTCACAATAATACAAAACAGCAAATCTATATTGTTGGGATATTGTTCATACATTTGGGATTAAAGTTATTCAAAAAAGTTAACAAGTTCAGACTTTCATTGTCATAGTTTACTAGAGGTAAATCAGTTTGTATCAGGTTAAAATTATTTAAGTCCTTATTTTCAACTTTGGTAGATAAGTTGTCAACATTATTTTCACTTGTATATTCTACATTCGAATTGTTCAAAAAATTTTTGAAGTCTAAGTCTATATTTTCATTCTGAAAGTTGTTGGAAGGTAAGTCAAAAACATCATTTATACATTCAGTGTGAAAATTATCCAAAAAATTTAACAAGTCCAGATTCTCACTGTCATTATTAACTGTTGGTAACTCATTGTTAGTACTTCGTTCATTGCAATTTCTACGGATGTTAAAGCCTTTAAGATGATTCTTTCTCTTATGTTGCAATAATTCATACTTACACTGAAAAGTTTCACTGCATTCATCACATCTAGTTTGTATTGAAGATTTTTTATGTATATTTCTTTTATGTTTTAAAAAATGTCGTTTGTTTGTAAAAGTATCAGTACATTCGTCGCAGCAGTATGTATGTAAAGTCTTTTTATGACTTTTTCGCTTATGGTTTGAAAAAGCATGTTTAGTTGAAAAGGCTATAGAACATTCCTCACATAGATACTCAGGTTTACGATAATGCACCCTCTTGTGTTTTTCTAATTCATACTTGTGTTTAAAAGCATCTTTACAAATAATACATAGATGTTTAGGTAAGACTTTTTGATGAAATAATCTCTTATGTTTCGATAAATCACACTTGCGATTGAAATTTTCAATACAATATTCACATTTGTATCTTATGGAAATTTTTGTATGTTTTTCCATATGTCTTTTTAAACGATGTAAAGTAACAAATCCTTTCTCACACACGTAACAAATATTAGGTTTAATGTCATTGTGAACCTTTACATGCCTAGTAAGATAGGATTTTTTTAAAAATGACTTATTACAAGTTAGACAAATAAAAAGTTTAGATAACTTCTCATCCTCAAAACTTGATGAAGGGGGTTGTTGAACAGAAACGTGAGTCTCCTCAGACGCTAAAGTATTATCCATTTTGTGCTTCAGTTAGCAAAGTATAAAAAATCACTCTAAAAGTAAGACTTTAAAAATGTTTAAAACTACTAAGTATGAGAACTTAGACAACTCTACAGTGAGAAAAGATTGCAACTAATTCAAATTTTTTCTTCGTTCATCAGTTTTACTTAAGAATTTACGCCAAATTTTCTAATTTCATGTCAAATTTTTATAACTATCGCCAATATTAGTAGAAATTTAGCCAAATTTTGTCTTATATGATACTATAATAATTAAATCTTACTGGAAATTCTAGTTTTTTGACGAAGAAAAGGGGGTGAATTTAGCCATATGAAGTTCTAATTCGATAATTTCTTCTAAAGTCCAGTCTGATCCTTGTTCATTAAATTCTTCAAAACTCTTTATCATCTTGGCAAAAGCTTTTTCAAGATCATTATCAATACTTATTGATGAAAAGGATGTAAAAGTATTTGATCGAAAAAAGGGAGAAAAAAATTCCTGAGGCCCTTCTTGCACAGTACGGGTAAGTTTAACTTTAACAATTGTATGCCATTTCAGTGCTCTTTTCTCATTTAATTGAAAGTACAGTTCATTTAAAATATCAGTTTTTAAATTATTAAAAAATGATAATAAATCTATATCATTGTTTTTATTGTCAAAGGTAGTGGTTGTAAACACATTGAGAGCGTTTTGTCTTTTAAAATGTTTAGTTTTCTCCCTAAGTAAATCTTGATCAGAAGAATTTGTTATTTGCACCTGTACTAAAGAAGATCGATGTTTGTCTAAAGTATGATGACGCAAATCTTTTTTATATTTAAATACTTCACTGCATTTTTCACAAAAATGTTGCGGTGAAGACTTTCGATGATTTTTTCTTATGGAATCTGACAGCTCATGTTGCGGTGGAGGCTTTTGATGGTTTTTTCTCATGTGTTTCAATAACTCATATTTCCATCTGAAGATTTCACTACATACATCACAAACATGCATAGATAAAGTCTTTTTGTGATTTTTTCTAATATGATTCAGTAATTCATACTTGCGATTAAAGCTTTCACTACATTGTTCACATCCATATTCTGTAGGAATCTTTTCATGAATTATTAAATGTTTCTTCAAATCGTCGGGTCTACTAAATGATTTTTGACATACATTGCAAATAAAAGGCTTCACACCCGAATGAATCATTGCATGCCGAGTTAAATTAGACTTTTTAGAAAAAGTTTTATTACAAGTTGGACATATCGGAAGGTTTGATAACTTCTTGTCATCGATTTGTGATATAGCGGTTTGTTGATTTGAAATAGGTGTCTCCGCAGATAGATCCATCTCTTGACCCAATTTAAACTGTCAATATGCTTCACTGAATTCAGGTTAAAAAACAGACGTCTTCACTCCGTGAAAATAAGTTAGTAAGTGGTGATATTTTTGTTCGCTCCTCATTTATACTGTATGTATCTCGCCAAATCTGAATTAATCACCAAATATATTTTAAACTCTACCAAATACATTCTAAATCTTGTAATATATATTCGAAAATATTACTAAATTGTTTTAAATCAAGCCAAATTTATGTTAGAATGTTTTCATATTTGCATATTTATCACTAAATTGTACAGGTTTACTCTAAAATAATGTGAAGAATCATGGAAGTGTATAAAAATTATTAGACTGTAAAAGTTAATAAAGGTGAGGAAAATATATGTGAGTTGATGAATAGTAGTCTATAAGGAGTGTAATTTATTGGTATTTTTGTTAAAAATGATAGTTAAATTTACGTCAAGTAAAATAATTTGTGCGAAAACTTTTCAGTTTATAATTATATGTTTGTAATCTACAATACTTGGTCAAAATATTTTTTAACTATGTTTAAATACATTTGTAAAGTCTAAGTATACATCCGTGAACATGAATGTATTTTTAAAATCATATATTAATATTTTTTCAACTCTGAATTTTTTCAAAGTTACTTTCATTATTTACAAACTTTGTAAAGAAAAACCGAGTAAAAGATAGCTTAAAGGGTGGTGTATTTCGCTATGTTAAAGTGTGGCAAAGTAGTGAAAACTCTTTATTTTGAGACAGATTGTTGAATATTTCTTAGGAAATATAGGTTAAAATAATTAATGATGGGAATGAATTACAAAAAATGTTTCGGGAAGTGTCAGGCAGATCGCGTTTAAAACGAATAAATGTAAATTTTTAATAATCTCTATGTTTGGAAACTTGTATACTTTTAAAGAGTGAGAGAGAATTTATTGTATGTGAAAGAAAAATTTTCAAGTACGATCAAATAATATTAAAGGAAAGTTTGTATTACTCAGTTAAATGAATTCAATGAACTGATATTTTTTGAGTGTTGGAGGATTTGTAGTATAATATAAGACTTGAAATAAAAATATTTAAAACTTCTATAAGAAAACCGATGTGTTTTGCCAAAAAATGTAACATTGTTTGAATAGCAGATATAAAAGCCTCCCCCTCCGCTTGTCCGTTCCTGTATTGCTCAATGTCATCTAGAGAAGCCTTAAGGGGAAAAATTCTTCAGCTATTGTAAAACCATCTTTTGAAAACAAGTTAGCACAGAACTGGTAAATGTCTTGGGGGGAATCCTTTTTAATTATGTTTTAAATTGGTGCAGTCAGCTAAAAACTTTATTGTTTTATTTACTTTAGATCAACACGATACAAGTTGAAAAAAAGTTAGGCGTGAAAAAACTTTAAGAATTTATTTTAAACTGTTAAATACAATTAACTAATTGTAAAAAAACTATTTTTGCTGAAAATTGTTTAAAATCAAAAATTAGAATTATCTAATATCTCCCATTTAAAATATTATCTATTGTGAGGTAGATTAAAATATATACAATTGGGTTGAAATGAAGAAACTTTACAGGAAAACTATTTTTAAAACGAATATTTATCAATCAAGTAATTATGCAGCATTCTTTGGTTTAAAAAGATCTGCGTATGCATATTTCTAAAGAACAGTGGTTAAAGTACTTGCAAACTACTGTTTCTTTACTTCAAGCAGGTGTTGGGTTCGAATCTCAGTCATATTCTATGTTTCTACGCTTTCTTTCTTTCATTCTATTTAATTTTCATGTACATTGTCATTTTTTTTTTCATAAAATATATGGTGAATTTTTATAAGGAAATCCTTAATTAATATTTTTTAATTATTATTCTGTAATTAATATCATTTTCGAATAATTGCATTCATAGATTTAAAAAGATTTGTACAGGTATATAATAGAAAAATCGCTCACACATACGCGAAAACTGCTGAAATATTTTTTACTGCAAGGTACCGGGTTCGAACCCCAGTCAGACTTCTCTATTTCTTTCATAATATATTCACATCAACATCCTTCATTGTTAAATTCATATTTTTTATTTATTTCCTATTTATTTCTCAATTTTTAAATTTTTAAATTTTTTTAAATTTTAAATTTTTTTCTCTTTTTTTAATTTTTATAATTCATTACTCATAAACAATAACCTTCACACTACTCCACAAAAAATCTCTTTTTAAAACCATCATCTCCTTTTACAAAATCACTAATTAATTTTTTAATTAAATTTCTTCATTAACACCTTCGTCACGTTTCACGATTAAGTCAGAGGATGTCTCAAGGTCAATACCAACTCATCTAGACCCTCAGGGGATGGTGCGGCATCCGCACGGCTCCGTTCGCTCCGCCTTGCACCCTTGCACCACCCTCCTGATGGTGAACCGGCCTTTCTTATCTACTGATGATCATTTATCTGAAAATCTCCCATGTTAAGAAAATTTTAACTTTTGAATAACTTACAAATTTTTTAAATACAATGTGTCATAAACAATGGTGTTCATGCTAGTATGAAAAATGATACTTTAAAACTGGTCCGAGATCATAATTCACATTTATGCGAATTTTGGCTCTGTTCTTTCATGTTAAGAAAACCTTAAATTTCGAAAAACTTACAAAGTTTTTAATTAGAATGTTGGAATTCAATAAGGTTTTTGTCAATCTCATAAGGGATATTTTAAAACTCGTCTGAGTTCTTTAGGATACTTTATCCTTGAGATATTGGCAACATAAAACAAAAAACATATTAACAAACTGACTAATGCACATATGAACACTCATTAACGTTGAATTCCTCGAACTTCAAAACATGTAAAAACGCTAAAAGCTTAGACGAGGAACTAAAAATATAAAATGATCAAAATAATATAACTGAATGAAGCAGATTAATTCTTTGTTTAACTGTTACCTAAACAGAAGGAATGATAACACTGTATAATACTATATTCTACTGCATTTTACAAAGAGTAATTTCATTAGTATGGTGAAGGTTTCCTTTCGAGGTAATATCTTGTTTACAAGTGTATTTTTTAATTATTTAAGAATTCATAAATGCCTAAATATTTTATTTAAATTTCGTAAAATATTGATTATAATATTTAAGCAAAAAATTAATTCATTGGTTCTTTATGAGAAATGAAATAAACAATCAGTACTTTTGTAACGAACACTACTATCACTGATAAAATATATATATATATAATAATAATAATAAATAAATAAATAAATATAAAGTATATACTGAAAGTATATTAAATATACTTTTTTAATCAAGAGTATATTGTATATTGTATATTTTCGAAATTCTGAAAAGTATTTGTATATTGTATATTTTGGACAAAATTGATGAGTATTTGTATATTGTATATTACATATACTTTTTTTGAAGTATATTGCCCACCTCTGACTAAGAGAAATTAATAACAGTGGCTTGAACGAGAGGGTAAACAGGTGAACTAACGGTATTAGATTTAAGAAGAGAAGCAAAATTTCTCATTTAAGTTATTTTGATGACGAAAAGACTGAAATGCAACGCATTTCAAAATTCTTATTTTAAAGGTAGAGAAATCGAGCACTGAATTGCTAAGAAACAGCTTCAATGACTATAACTCAGACTCGACCCGAAACAGTTGTTACAAGTTCTTGCGCTTTATGGTGTTTAGTTTTTTATTGAAAGGTGGGTAGTCTATCAGGAGGCATATTGCAGTCTGTCAACGTGTCGCGCGATCGACCAAATTCATTTCTTTTAACATGAATATAATACGTCTTATGCTAGAAATTTATGAGAATATAAATATGATGGGGAACTAAACAGGGTACACCTACGTCAGTATGCATAAAACTATTAAATAATAAATCATAGTAAAATGATTAAAACTATTAATTGTAATTTAAATTCGCATATAAATAGAATTAAATTTGTCAGAATTAATCTCGTTTATCAAAAATTCCATTATACGCTTCTCAATATTTATAGGCCGTTTTACTTCCTTCTCTTGAAAGACATATAATATGTATATTGCTGTATTTCAAAAGCAGACATAAGGAATTTTTAATGTTCAGTTTTTTTCATGTTTATATTTTTTTAGGTTCTGACTGCATACCACAACATGCATTAGCAGCACTTTCTCGCAATAAGACGCTTCAAGACATGAAACAGTTGTTTCACATACAAGAGCACTGTGACGTCACTCTCAAAGTAAAAGGACAAGAATTCCAAGCGCACAAAGCCATCCTGTGTGCTCGCTCTTCGGTATTTGCTGCTACATTCAGGCATGACGTGAAGGAAAGAGCCACTGGAATTGTAGACATAAAGGACTGTGATCCAGATTCTTTTCGAGATTTTCTGTATTTTTTGTACTGCGGCGATATACAAAATCTCTCAGTGGGAAACGTTTTTAGCCTTTTTGTCGCTGCCGATAAATACGATGTTCAATAGCTGAGATCCCGGTGTTTGGAATTTATGAAAAATAATTTATCGGTGGATACTTTTTGCGATACTTTAACTGTGGCCCTTCAACATTCCGAAAAAGAGCTCACTGATTTAACAGTTCATTTCTTAGCAAGAAACATGGATGATATTGTGGAGACCTCTAAATGGCAGTCTTTTTTAGTTAGTAATACAATAGCAGGAAACGAAATTCTGATCAAAGCTCTGGGAATTAATAAGAAGTGATAATAATATATTTTTTTTCTTTCCTTTTTAAAAGAGAAAAAAAATACTGTCTTATGTATTAATGAGTTTAAAAATAAACTTAAATTGCTATCCTTTTTCTATGTTTATTCTTTAATTTGTTACTAGATATGCAAAATTTTGAAAAAGTGTTCTTGAAAACGATTACTACAAGGATTATAGTGTGATAGAAAACGGCAATGCACAGATCTACATATGAAAAATATTTAAGCTTTGAAATATTTTCTAATACCGAATAGATACCAGTTTACTATAAATAAAAATAAATAAATAAATAAAAATTACTTTGGAAACTACGTGCTCAAACCGCTGTGTGACAAAGGAATTATTTTCCAACAAAAATAAGGCCAACATAGAATTATTTTTTTATTATTACCATAATTTGTCAATGGATAAAATATAACGCTTTGATCTAGACCCATTCGAATCATTGTTATGTTAATGGGACTATTTCTTTGGATTTTTATTTTCATGTAGTCACTAATTTTATTCACATTTTATTTATTTATTTATTTATTTTTAGGGGAGGTTATTGCATCAATTTAAAATGAACAATTTTTGACCGATTTCAAAAAGAAAAATTCTTATTACAATATGATTTTATTATTATACTTAAATATTGAGAGAAGTGTCCCTAAAAAAACACTCACAAGGGCATAGAAAAATTTACGTTTAGAGAGGGGTGATCTTTTAATTAATTCTTCTCTAGAAAATATTAATGCTCATGTGACATTCCAATAATCACTAATATTAATGTGTATTAATTTTGAAAGATCTTTGCCAATAAATTCGTTTTTCAAGAACATTTCATATGTGGAGATAAATTACTCATGCTTTTTAAATTGAAAAAGAGGTCTGTATTTATTTACATTCTTCCTTGTAGGAAATTCTAAGCTAAGTTTAATATGTTTATTGTACTTTTAAACGTCAAAATTACCAGGGATGAGATTTTTCAGCTTTTTGTAAAATTAGCTTTCCAGCCTTTCTTTTTTTTTTTTTTTTTTTTTTTTTTTTTTTAAGCTTTTTTTCAACTTCTTATGTGTATTTGTTATATCAGATAAAAATTTAAGCACACCTAAATAAACATTTTAAGTAGTCCATGTCAATGATTGAATACTACAGCTTGTATAGAAGATTTTTAAAAAGCGTATTTTTTACTCTAATGTAGAGTTGTGAACTTTTATAATTTATTTCGCGGAATTTTTATCTCCGCCTTCTTTTAACACCAGAATTTTTGTAAAAGATTTTTCTCCAACATAGAGTTCGAGAACCTTCCCTCCGAAGTTCCCGGGACCATAGACCCACACCTTCGGATACCAGTCCCCTCTTAACGGAAAGCAATAAAAATACATAAAAGTAATGGAAAGCAAGGGCTAGGAAGGGCTACCAGTCAAGATGTTTGTGTATATATATCATTGCAATTTTAGAGAATACAAAGTTTTAAATTATGGGAGATTTTAATTCTGCTGACGAATAGCCTCCCACAGAATGCCAATTTTATTAATTACACTATCAGTTTTCTTTCATATTGTAACAGGCAATTATAAGTTTCATTATTAATTCTGCGAAGTTTTTAACTCTAAATTCAGAGGCGATATCGTTAAGAATATCAGTGATTTCATTTAGAGGATTTGGATTGAATTTGCTGAAGTAAAGGAAAGGTTTCTGACTAATGAGTGCGTCGGCTGTGACGTAAACAATTTCGGATTGGCTGTCGGAGGTTTGGTTTTCAGGATGAGCAATTTTAGTAATGAATGTTTTATTCCTGTTTTCAGGAAATTTGCGGCAACCTCTGTAACTTGCAAGATGTTTCCCACCGGAATTAGAACACATAGGGTTGGGAATTTTCTCTTTACCAAGGGTGCAATCTTTAGTGAGATGATATCCTAAACATCTAACACATCTAACGTTCGTGTTACAGGTTTTAGCTGACTGGTGGTATAACTCAGGGGTGGCCAACCCGCGGCCCCCGGGCCGCATGCGGCCCGCGAAGAGACTAACAATATTTAAAGTATGACAACTTTGGTTTTAACACATTAAAAATTAACAAATCCGTTTTGACTTTTCGAAGTAAAAATACCTTTCAACGATTATGGAAGATAAAAAAATCACATGTTTGTAATGAAATATTATCAACCCCAACAATTATTCTTTTTATTATAGTTAATTAATGTAGGTATGACATAATTTATGATACTATTGCTTATTTATGAACGAAAATAATTTAAATGCATATTCGGATGCATACTGCTCCGAATCTTCAATCTGCCCTCCGCCGAAAAAAGTATATACATACATGATTCATACACATTTATACATATGGTGCGGCCCGCCTGAATAAAATAGATTTCCAATGCGGCCCACCAAGTGTTTTGGGTTGGACAGGCCTGGTATAACTGACAGCGATATCACTGAAGGATCCTGGTCAGGTTACGATAATTTTCTACCCAAATTCTATAACATAATTTATCTTATAAAAAATTATACTATTCTAAAAGTCACCGCGCCCAGTAAAAACTCTTACCTTTCTTACGCAGCCAAAAAAAAGGATTGATATCAAATTTCACCACCGCTATGGTTCCCAGGAACACAATGCCTTGCTTAATGAAGATCTGCCAATAGCTCTGCATGCATCTTTCTAATAAACCCACACATCTTTCAACATTCCTTGCTATCTGTGTTAGTTTCTTGGCAACATTATCAAGTTACAATTTAAAGTATTTTTACAGATGGGTGCGTAAATAATATTTTAGTATTTACTAACTAAACTTTATTAATTAAAACTTCTACATAGGGCACGCACCCCGTCGTAAAAATACTTTACATTATAACTTTATAATGCAGCCAAAAGAAACTAACACAGATAACAAGGAATGTCGAAAGAGATTAGGATTTATTAGGAAGATATATGCAGAGTTATTGGCAGATCTTCATTAAGCAAGGTATTGAGTTCCCGGGAATCAACAGCGGCGGCGAAATTTGATATCAGTAGGGAAAGAAGGAGAGTTTTAACACAGGCGGGGGTGGCACTGTGGCACCGGCAAGTCGTGCGGGTGCCGCACCACCCCCTGAGGGGTCTAGATGGGTTGACATTGACCTTGAGACATCCTCTAACTTGATCGTGAAAGATGACGAGGGTATTAATGAGGAAATTTAATTAAAAAAATTTAATGAGTGATTTTTTGTAAAAGGTGACGATGGTTTTAAAGTGATGTTTGCGGTATATGGTAAAAAGCATGCTATTGTTTGTGAGTCATTAGGAAATTAATTAGGAAATTAATTAGAAGGTTGATGAAGAGGTTAATTAAGAAATTAATTAATAAATTAATTTAAAAAAATTGAGGGGTAAATAAGAAATCGATTGAATTTAAGAATGTGGATGTGGGTAGAGTATGCAAGAAAAAGAGAGGTTTGACGGGGGTTCGAACCCGGCACCTGGCAGTAAAAATATTTCCATAAGACAGTAGTTTTCGTGCGCGAAACCGCTGACCTATGAAAATATACCCTGATGGTTCTATTTTAGATATAAATATGTATTTTTCGATTGAATATCATTTAGTGTTCATGATGTTACCGTCCCGAGAGGAAGGGATTTTCGTGTTCTGCATTTATTTTGTGATGTGTGTTGTCTTTTCGATTCTTTATATTTTTTCTGAAGGTGGGAAGTTTAACGTTGATTTTATTTTAAATTTAAACGATACGGGAAATTTATCCTTTTCAATGTGATGTCTTCACATACGTGCTGTCATGGAGGAAACTTATCGGGACCCGAAAGCGGTTGCAAGTTTTGGAGGTGTAGATGCCTTACACCGTGCTGCCCGCGGCAAGTTATCAAAGAAAAAAATTCGAGAATGGTTACAAGGAATAGATGCATATTCACTTCACAAACCGATTCGAAAAAAATTCCCCACGAACCGTGTCATGGTATCCAGAATTGATCAACAGTGGCAAGCGGATTTAGCCGATCTGACGTCTCTTCAAAAGTTTAACGATGGTTTTCGCTACATTTTAACTTGTATAGATATCCTCTCAAAACGAGCGTGGGCGGTTCCTCTGAAATCTAAAAAAGGTGAAGAGATTGTGAAAGCTTTTAAAAAAATTTTCTCTGAACGAAAACCCAACTGTTTGAATACGGATGCAGGAAGGGAATTTTTGAATAACAAGTTTCAAAATTTTCTCAAAGAGGAAGGTGTGAAATTTTTCAGAACTTTTAACAACACGAAAGCGTCCGTAGTAGAACGATTTAACCGTACTTTAAAAACTAAAATGTGGAAATATTTTACTAGTCGTCGTACTTATCGCTACCTAGACGTGTTAGATCAATTACTTTATAGTTATAACCATACTTATCATTCGAGTATTAAAAGGGCGCCCGCCGAAGTAACTCCGGAAAATGAAAGCGACGTGTGGTTTACTCTGTACGGAGATATGGGGAATGAAAAGAGAAAGTCTTGCGTATTTAAACCGGGAGATACGGTTCGAGTATCCAAACAAAAATTAACCTTTGAAAAAGGATACGAAACTAATTGGACGGAAGAACTCTTCGTCGTGACCGAGTGCGTGCGACGGGAACCGCCCGTCTACCGGATCAAGGATTTGATGAACGAACCTATCTTAGGGACATTTTACGCAGAAGAACTTCAAAAAGTTCAACCTAAAGAGAACTTTGCTATCGAAAAAATCTTAAAAAAGCGAATGAGAAAAGGGCGATTAGAGTATAAAGTGAAATATAAAGGATATCCTTCTAAATTCGACCAATGGATACTGGCTTCTAATTTATTCCATTTATAAATTGAATCGACATTTCTTTTGAGAATCATTCGCCAACATGTCTTTCTACGTGACGCTACCTTCCGACAGTTCTTTGAAATTTTACCCAGAAAATAAAATTTCACATTTTATTACGAGATTACCTTCCCCTCTTGATCTGAAAGGTGAATGGGAGGTCGGACTTGTGGAATTGATTTATCCGCATATGTGGAGTAATATATTTGACGGAGGAAATGAATACGAATACGATGCAGGTATTGGAACGATGAAAAGAACTAAAATCCCCTTTGGATTTTTTGAAAGCCCTTCAGACATTATTAAATGGATGAACTATCAAGACTTCAACGGTTTAATTCAGATAAGCTATAACAAACATACTAGAAAAGTGAAAATTGGATTAAAACCAACAGCTAGAATAAAGTTATTACCGGGGCTTGCCGAAACTTTAGGCTTTTATCCGATCGAATTGGCTAACAATGAGGATCCTATACGCGATAGTCCTTTTAAATACTTTGAAGGGATTAAAGAAGCTGACCCGAATTTCGATTTAAAATTACTTTACATATATTCGGATATAGCAGAACCTCAGATCGTTGGTCATATAGTTTCCCCTTTACTTAGAGTAATTACTGTGAAAGGTAAAGATGGTGATATGATTCACGAAATGTTTGACAGACCACACTATGTCCCTCTTTCAAGGAAAAGCTTTCAAACAATTGAAACTGTTATAAGGACACACACAGGACGATTGGTGTCATTCGAGCGTGGACAGTTGATCGTGAAACTTCATTTTAGACAAAAGTACCTCTCATAATGTTCGTTCCTTACAAGTGTTGTGCGAAATCTTTTGAAGATTATTACATTCACCAGTCAGGTAGTGGTTTGAACTACTACCAAGGTTCTACATTACAAAAAGGATATGGATTAGGTGGACTGTTTCGATCTCTTTTTCGAGCTGCAGTACCCCTTTTTAAATCGGGTGCGAAAGCTGTCGGTAAACAATTGTTTCATACGGGTGTAGATGTGTTGAATGACTTGTCACGAGGTGAAGATATAAAAAATGTTGCTAAACGTCGGTTGAAAGAAGCTGGGAAAAATTTAACTGACAAAGCTGCTACAAAAATGAAAACAATGATTGGTTCAGGACAACGCTATAAAAAGAGAAAGCGATCTAATAAAACCATCATTCGTCCCAAAGTGAAGAGAGTGAAGACACACGATATTTTTGCTTAATCATGTCGGGTCTCATTCATAAAGATTCACCTGCCTGTGTCAAATCTGAACTGGACTTGTTTTTGATACCACCCACACAGACAGCTATTGAAAAAGGACATTTCGTCGAATTTCACCCTCTCGCGAATATTCGTGATGGGGGACCTGTGGAATTTAACATTACGGGTAATGGTGAAGAATACATAGATTTATCCTCCTCGCACATGTACCTAAAAGTGAAAATTGTGAATGCTGACGGAACCGCTCTGGCTGATAAAGAACCTGTTGCACCTGTTAATTTATTTTTTCACGCATTGTTTTCTCAAATCGATGTGAGTCTGAACGAAAGATTAATATCTTCCTCGAGTAACACCTATCCATACCGCGCCTACATTGAAACTTTGTTGAATTTCGGTGAAGATGCTAAAAAAAGTTTACTAACCTGTGAATGTTTTTACAAAGATGAAAATTTAACTGTATCCGACCCCACACAAGCTACTCCCCAAAACCCTGGATTGGTAAAAAGACATGAACTCACCAAGACAAGTAAAATTTTAGATATGATCGGTCCTTTACACTGTGACATTTTTCAACAGAATCGACTTTTACTGAATATGGTGGATTTGAAAATTAAAATGATTCGAAGCACTCCCCAGTTTTGTTTAATGGCAAAGCAAGTGGCTGGTCAGGAAAAGAAATATAACGTCGTGTTAGAACATGCCTCACTGTTTATTCGAAAAGTGAAAGTGAACCCCGGAGTTTTATTAGGGCATGCTAAAGCTTTGGAAAAAAATTCTGCAAAATACCCCATTGATCGAGTTTTATGCAAGACTTATACAATACCTGCTGGAAGTATGTCTTTTATGCAAGATAATGTTTTTTTGGGTGCTATGCCAAAACGTGTCATAATTGGATTGTTAGATAATGCCGCTATGAGTGGTAAATATGACTTAAACCCTTTTTACTTTCATCACTACAATGTTAACTTTTTAAGTGTGTATATGGACGGTCAACCTGTTCCTAGCAAACCTTTGGAATTGAATTTCGAGGATAAAAACTATATAAGAGCTTATCATCGATTATTCTCTGGTTTCAATCGTGATGCTGGAAATTATATTTCACGAGAAGATTTCGTGAATGGTCATACTTTGTATGCTTTCGATCTAAGTCCTGATTTGTGCGACGGTCCCCACCTCAACTTACAACAACAAGGAAATTTTAGAATTGAGATAAAATTCTCCACAGCTTTACAATCCACCATTTCTGTGTTTGTGTATGCAGAATTTGAAAACATTATTGAAATTACCAAGTCTCGACACGTTTTATGTGACTTTGCCAATTAATGAAAATGGATTCTCTGCAAATCAAGAATATTTTATCCAGTGATACAATTACGAAAAAATATTTTTTAGATGTTTTCCCAAGTGATCATCTACCCGAGGTGGTCGTGCGTTATCCAGCTTGCCTCGTATGTAACACAGATGACTCGTCTGAACCTGGAACTCACTGGTTAGCCTTTTTCATACAATCTGATGATGAAGTGGAATTCTTTGATTCGTATGGAAACGACCCCAGTTATTTTAAAGGGCCTATCTCGAACTTTGCATCTCGATTTTCGCATGTGAACTATAATCCTCTGATGCTTCAGAGTGCTATAACCGCCGTTTGTGGCCAATTTTGTGTTTATTATCTATATTGTAGATGTAGGGGAAAAACCCTGAAAGAATTTTTGTCTATGTTTGTAACCAAGAATATCTGTAACGACCATCGAGTCTATAATTTTGTTGCCAAAAGATTTCGTGTGTATGCTAATTTTTATCAATAAACACTTATTTAAACTGTATACATTTTGTGTCTGTGTTCATTTATCATGGAGTTTCCACGTCTACAACATCCTTTTACTATGATTCTTGCCGGTCCAACGGGATGTGGCAAGTCTTTTTTTATGAGAGATTTGTTACATTTTAAAGAACAAATGTTTCATCCTACCATCGACAAAGTGGTTTGGTTTTATGGTATTTATCAAACTTTATATGATGAAATACCTAATGTAACTTTTGTAGAAGGTTTTCCATCGAATTATAAAGATTACTTGAATGGTAATACTTTGTTTGTGATAGATGATTTAATGGCCGAATGCAGTAACGATAAACGTTTGACTTCGTTATTCACGAAAGGTAGTCACCATTTAAATCTAAGTGTTGTTTTTTTAACCCAAAATTTTTTTCAAAAAGGGAGTGAAATTAGAACAGTATCTTTAAATGCTCAGTACATTTTTCTGTTTAAAAATCGTCGCGACATGAGCCAAATTATGCATTTGGGTAGGCAGTTGTACCCTAAAAAATCTAAATTTTTTCAAGAAGTGTATGAAGATGCTACAAAGAAACCCTTCTCATACTTGTTTATTGATTTAAAAAATGAAACGGATGAAGATATGAGATTGCGAACACAAATTCTACCCAATCAAATCCAGTTTTTATACAAGTATAAATAAAGTAATAGTGTGTGTGAAGAGTTAGTTGCTAACATGACTTTGTCAAGAGAACAACTTAGAGACCTGGAATTAATTCACTCATGTCCCAATAAATTACGTAAACATTTTCTTAAAAAATTACCTAATCGTACTGTTAAAGCTATCTGCGAGTGTACGTTGAATGTTTTAAAAGGAAACGTGCCTCTTTCTACTACTCAGAAACGATCGTTGGCGAAATATAAATCGACTCTTAGAAAGATTGGAACGAAAAAAGGATCCTTATTCACTAAAAAGAAACTGATTGTTCAACAAGGTGGATTTTTAAACATTTTAATCCCCGCTGCCATATCAGCCATCAGCACACTCTTCCATGGAATTCGCTAAAAAATTTGCTTTGGTACCTGAAGAGGTGTTGAACAAACACACACCTTCTCAAAAGCAGCTAAGTGAATTGGATAAAGCTTTGCTAAAAATATTAAACAGTTCCTTACCAGATTACGAAAAAGTGCAACGCTATTATGAATTATTGCAAAGAAAAATGAATTTACAAGAAAACAATCTACCGTGGATTCAACGTTCTGATGAAGAAGTTGAGCAACAACCTGCAAAACCCGAACAAGATTCTGTGAAACAAGATTCTGTGAAACAAGAACCCACACCAACACAAGAGAGTGTGAATCCTGAACATATCAAACAAGAAATTGACTATAACCAACTTCCTTTAACTTTAGTACCTTCAAGAATGAAAAAACAAGCTTTGAAATTACTAGAATTTCTTAAGACGAGCCCCCACAAACTAGAGTGGAATGAAAAAGGAATAGTATCTTTTAAAAATAAAAAAATACAGAACTCTAATATTGCAGACTTTTTTCATTTAATTTTTTCTACAAACAAAAAAGTACCTATTAACGCACAGGGTGAATTGTTACAAGTTCTCAAAGAAATGCATGTACCTCAAAGTTTCATTAAAAATAAAAATTTGTTATCACGTCCTATGTCAACGCCTAAAGTTAGAAAACAATCCCATGTAAACCCATTTTGGATTAGTCTTAAATAAAATTAATTTTTTATTATTTTCTGTCTCCTCATTCTTTCATTAAAATATGTAGACACGTGCAAGTTTGGACAAGACCTGAGAGGGGTCAGGTGGTGGGGGTGAAGACATTCCTTGAATAGCTTTAGGGTATGTGGTAACAATTGGGTTCCCACAGTTGACCACACAGGTTGGTTGGAAGGTACCAGGTGCAGGTAGACGGCATACCTTTAACAGTCTTAAGGTGTGTGGCAACTATTGATTTCCCGCGTTTGACGTCACAGCTTGGTCATTGGTTATTTTTGAACAATTGCGGGCGTGGGTTTGACGTCACGAGTTGAGGGGGTAACATTCATTCTGACTCCTGTTCTCGCTTTTGCAAGTTGTATTTTTTCATCGTGCTAAACTTTATTTCAAAATGAGTATCCACTTTTATGAAAACGGTCTTAATGTCAGTTATTATCCTAACTTTATCGAGAAAGAAAAAGCTGATGACTATTTTAACGAGTTGAAAACTTTACCGTTTTACACCCCCACTTTCAACATTTGGGGAAAAGATGTTATACCGAAACGAAAAATGTTAGCATTTGGCGACGAGGGCCTGGTGTATGCATTCAGCGGTGCTCAAATTGTTGCCCAACCTTGGATCCCAATCATGATGGAACTTAGAAATATCGTCGAAAAGCATGTTGGATGTGCCTACAACTATGTTTTATTAAATCTGTATCCGAACGGACAAAGTTACATTTCCCAACATAAAGATAACGAATTCAGTCTGGATGATACTTTCCCTATCGCAGTACTCAGTTTTGGTGTACCAAGGAAAATTGAATTTAAAAAGCCAAACACACCTTCTACAGTGATTGAACTAGACAATGGGTCTTTATACACTATGGCTAAACCTACGAATGAACTTTTCACTCACGGTATTGCTGTAGATCCTTCGATAAAGAATGCAAGAATAAGTCTTACGTTTCGTCATATTATTACTGTTTCTCGACCTTTAAAAAGACCTAGATTGGACTTAGAACAATCGTCTCCTGATAATGGTGGACAGTCTTGTGGTGAAAAAAACGAACAATCGCCCTCTGATAATATTGGACAATCATCCTCTATTGAACTATTAGCTTCAAAATGTGATAACGAACTTTCTTGTGTTAAAAATGAACAATCTACTAGTGGTGAACTGTCTTGCGAAATTCCAAATAATGACTGGTTGGATAAATTTTTCCAACATAGACAGAAATCAAATCCTATTCTGGGGGAATGGGATTTAGGTTGGTGTACATTTTTGCAAATTATTTTGGAAAATGAAAAAAATTTACGAGTGCACATTCGTAATTTTACAGAAAATAGTACTGGTGATCGTTTTCCTACAAAATTGGGTATTTCACTGACAACGATAACGTGGCTAGATTTCCAAAAAAATATATCTTCGTTTAAATTCAATTCTGTGAAGGATAGTTTTATATCAAACAACCAACTGTTAACAGCGTTTGTGAATGAAGACATGTGTTTGTTGCAACAAATGTTTTACACAAATAATGCAGGATTTTATCTCAAGTCGAATGGTATAAAATTGTTCAAAGATCAGATCAACAGATTGATCGAATTGAAAAGTCAGATTTCACATTGCCTTATGGAAAGTGTTCTCGTGAAACAAATCCCAACTTTGATTTCAAACAAGAGAATTGAATGTGAGGAACATATGATTTTCGATGAAGCGCAAAACCATTATCTAACATCAATTTGTAGTGAAATTCAATCAAATATTAATACATTTTTCGAATGTAACGGGTGTGATTTGAATATAGATTGTCAGTTCGATCACGACTGTTTAATGTTAAACACTTTTGATAAATATATCTTTTCTCAAGAAACTGTTTTGCTACATTTGAACACTTTTAAAATTGTTCAAAACATTATTTCAAAACATTGTTTATGTAATTTCAATGAATCCTTTTTTAATAAGTTGACAATGCAATATTTCCATACTTATCTTGAAAAATATTTCTCAAATAATGTATAAATGGTTTGAATAAATCACTTTTTGTTTCAATATAAAATCTGTCTATGTTTTATTTCAAATCTATTATTTTTGAATATATGTATTTTATTTTATAGGTGAAAAGCTTATTTGAGAAAAGAAGAAAAAAAATAAAAAATAAAAAATAAATAAAATAAAAAATAAAAAAGAAATAAAAGCTTATTTGATAAAAAGAATATATTTAACCGTAAGAAAAACATTAATTCATAAAAATATTTATATGTCTGAAAGAGTACAAATAATTAACTTTATTAATATTCTTTACGGATTTTATTTTCTAGGTAAAAACTTATTTGAGAAAAAATAAAAGAAAAACATTAATTTATAAATTATTTATTATTATAAGAAAGAAATAATAATGAGGAATATATTAATTTTTGAAAAATAAATCATTTTTAATAATTGTTATCTTTTTCTATAAAGTGAAACTCGAGAAAAAATCTTACTTAAGAATTAAAAATTGTTTGAAATAAGAATAATTCTTTTTAAAAAAACATATTAATTTACATGAAGTAATTTATTTGAGGGGTAAAAACAAAATATTAATTTGTTTTAGTATGAGTAAAAAAATTAAATTCCCTTCAAAGCGAAATATTTATTTCACTTTGAAGCAAAATGTTTACGATAGTAACTTCTTTTTCAAAAAATATCTGACAAGAATTTCACATTTTCTGTTAAGTGAAAAGTATTTCCCACACTAACAAGATCTAAACCGTATCAAATCTTATTTCGTTCACAAAGTCACGTCTACAATCCAACTCTGATATTTTATGAGGTGGGGGGATGTACAATTCAAACCAACCCTCTTTTTTTTTTGAGAAAGGATAGATGCAGAGAAAATCATCCCCTCGCATCCCCCCCTGCAGCGAAGATCAAATTTTTAACCTTTTGCCCCCTTTGACGTAACCCTCCCCTCATCCAGGATGGTGAAAATCATACACCTTCCTCTCATTCTACATCCAGAATTCGTCTCGAGTAGATCTCAAATCTAGCTCCGACTTTTTACTTTCCCCGTGTTTTTGAAGTTCAATATCATTACAATGGAATTCGCTTTCGACAAAAATTTGCCAGCAATTTCCAACGTATGTATTTAAAGCATTTATTAATATTTCAAAATGTTTAGATTATTTTTTAAAAAAATGTTTAAAAATATACTTTAATATATTTTTTTTTCTCTTTTTTCAGTTTGAATTTGATTTTGGACTTAGCCAAGAGATTATTTTAGGTGAGATATTAGAGAGTAACTGTATCGATTGGACATCACCAGTCAATTTCTCAGATGACGATTCAATGGTAAATATAATTTCTTTAAAAACTTGAAGAATATTTTAAAATATATTTTTATACTCAAAATATTCTTTTTTCTTATTTCAGATTGAATCATCCACTGAATCAACCATCAAAGTTCCTCCCGGTTTTAAAGCTTACGATCCTGTCCGTCGCTCGAACCAGGGACTTGTTAACCGCTCGCTTCTTCGAAAATCTGTAAGAAAAATACATTTTTTTATTTTCTAGGAAAATTTCAGCATACGATTTGTACTTAAAATATTTTTATGCTTTTTTCTTAGGCACCTGCATTAAACAACGAACCTGGCCCTTCACATCTGAGTGAAGCACCTGTAGAGCCAACACTACGTTGCGCGGTTTGTGGAGGTGCTTATTTTAATACAAGGGAGCTTAGACTTCATCTGAAAAGTCATATGGTACGAATTATTTCACTTTTTCTGTTTAACTGTTTGAATAATATACAATGTTTTAAAAAATATGTTTTCTTTTCTTTTTTTGTTCAAGGTTGTTCAGACTGGTGCTGGAATTAATGCTGTAGAACCAACTCCACCAATGTCGAGATCAGCTTCTTCAGAACCTCAAGTATGTTAGTTTCAAAATTTTTTACCGTTAAAGTTGAGTTTTCAGCATTCATTTCTGTTAAAAATTTAATTCTCTCTTGAAAGTAATTAAAAAACTTGATTAGATAAACTTAAAATAAATTTTCACTTAGAATAAAAATTAAATTCACTCTTAAAAGTAATTAAAAAACTTGATTAGATAAACTTAAAATAAATTTTTACTTAGAATACAAATTAAATTCACTCTTTAAAGTAATTAAAAAACTTGATTAGATAAACTTAAAATAAATTTTCACTTAGAATAAAAATTAAATTCACTCTTAAAAGTAATTAAAAAACTTGATTAGATAAACTTAAAATAAATTTTTACTTAGAATACAAATTAAATTCACTCTTTAAAGTAATTAAAAAACTTGATTAGATAAACTTAAAATAAATTTTTACTTAGAATACAAATTAAATTCACTCTTTAAAGTAATTAAAAAACTTGATTAGATAAACTTAAAATAAAATTAAAAAGTTATAATAAAATCCTCTTTTGAAAAAACTCGACAAAATAATTAAAACTTGTTTTCTTTTCTTTTTGCTATTTTTTAGAATTCTATCCAAGTAGTTTCTGGAGGTGAGAGTAGCTGCAGCGACACAGTGCCCATACCTACTGATGTTGGAATGAACACCGATAGTTCTGATGACATGGAAGAGACAACTGCAAAATCGAAGGTATATTTTTTTATTTTTTTGCATGGGGCGGGAAAAAATTTTCCATTACTTTTCAAAAATGTTAGGTTTCCAAAAACGAATTTCCCTCTAAGTTTTAAAATAAATTCTCTCTAAACACAGGTTAGAAAAAAATCTTGTTAGAAGAAAAAAACGAATTTCCCTCTAAGTTTTAAAATGTTAGGTGGATAAAAAATCTTGCTAGGTTTCCTCTAAGTTAGAAAAATGTTAGGAGATAAATCTTGATAGATTAAAAACACTTGTTAGTGAAAAAATAATTAAAATTTTTAAAAAATAATTAAAATACTAAAATAGGTTTTTTGTCTATTTCAGACATGTTCCGTCTGTGGGAAAGTTTTTACCCATACGGGAACCTTTAAAAGACATGTAAGAAGTCACAACACTGAAAAACCCTTCGAATGCGAAGTTTGTGGAAAAACATTTTCTAGAAAAGATGTCCTTCTTAGACACATGAAGGTGCATAAAAATGAAAAAATATTTAATTGTGAAGATTGTGATAAAAAATTCGGAAGAAAAGAACATTTAGATAGACATCTAAGAATTCATCTGCGACAAACTTCTTTTTCATGCGATGAATGCGAGCAGAAATTTTCTCGTAAGGATGATTTGAGAAGACACCAAAAAATGCATGAAAAGACCCCGACACACCCTTGTCTAGAATGCAGTGAAAAGTTTTCAACTAAATATAATCTTATGCGACATCAAAGATCCTTCCACTGTAAAAATAACCCTCAGCCTTTGAAAAAAATTAAAATTAGTAAAAATATAAAACCGAATAAAAATTCATTAAATGTTTTTTGCACACACCTAATTCACCCGACTGAAGGAACCTTGAAAGACTTAGATGTTTTTTTCGAAGATAACCACCAAAAAATCTGCGAAATTTTGGAAGAGGAGGTTTCTATAAAAAATGCCATAAAGTGGCACAGTGTTTTTAAAGCCGAATTTTCCAAAGTTTTAGAGAATAAGGAAAAAGAAATAGCTACATTTTATTTCACCTCTCAAGTTTTTATTGAATTCACCTCACATGAGTTAAGCACCCACACTTATGAAATGGCTGCAAAAATTAAACAGAAGGTGGAAGATTTTGTAAATTTAGGGTCGGGGTGGGTATTGGAAAAAATAATAAATTTAGAAATTAAATGTGCTAAATACCATCCCTTACGTGGCGGGAAATTCATCCCCACCCCCACAAGTTTAAAAGGAAAGCACGCCTTAATAAATATCCAAAATAATGACAATAAATGTTTAATTTGGGCTCTATTAGCTCACAAATTAAAATTCAATACAAATCCTGATAGAGTTAATAAATATTATCCATATGAAAATCAAATAATTCTAGGTGACATTACCTGCCCCGTACCTTTCACAAAAATCTCTGAAATAGAAAAATTAAACCATTTAAGAATTAACGTCTTCATATATGATCAAGATAATGAAATTTGTCCTCTCTATATTTCCTCACGAGAAGATGAAGACGTGATAAATTTGCTTCTTTTAGAAGATGTGGAAGGCAATCAACACTATGTATATATTAAACACTTTTCAAGATTATTAGGGCATAAAACAAACCATAACGGTGTAAGATTTTATTGTTTCCGCTGCTTACACAGATTTTCCAGAGAAGATCTTTTAAAAGACCATCAAAAATATTGCAAGAACCATCCGATTCAAAATATAAAAATGCCTAATCACACCAATAATAAATTATCGTTTACTTCAATCCATATGCAACACCCTAAATCCTATATCATATATGCAGACTTCGAAAGTCTAATAAGTCCCATCTCCACTGCTAATCCTAATGATAATACCTCCTTCACCATAAAAACAGCTCAACACATACCTTGTGGATATGCCTACCTCATCGTGGGTCCCGATGGGGATTCATATAAACCCATTCAAGTGTTCAGGGGTGATAATGCCGCTGAACACTTCATTCAAGCAATCCTACAAGAAAAAGACGAAATAGCCCAAAAACTCAAGTACATCACACCCATGCAGTTGACACCGGATGAAGAAATTTCATTCCAACAAGCCACCACCTGTTGTATCTGTGGAAACACCTTATTACAACAACGAGTAAGAGACCACGACCATCTTAGCGGTAAATATAGAGGTGCTGCTCATGTGGGGTGTAATTTAAATTTGAAACAACCGAAAAGTATCCCCGTCATCTTCCATAATCTCAAGAACTATGATGCACACATAATAATTTCAGAATTAGGCAGTTTAGAAAATTATTCCATAGAAATTATCCCTAACACAATGGAAAAATACACAGCATTTAAATTAGTAAAAAAAAATTGTCCTGTTCATCTCATCTTCCTAGACTCTCTACAGTTTTTACCTTCCTCTTTGGAGAAACTCGTGGAGAATTTACAACAAGATGAATTCCACCTCCTAAAACAAAACTTCAATCCAGAAACAGATTTCTCTCTACTTTTAAGAAAGGGTGTATACCCATATTCACATATAAAAAGTTTTTTTAATTTTGAAGAAAGCCAGCTTCCTCCTCCCAGCGCTTTCTACAACGAATTAATAGATGAGGACATTTCTTCTGAAGACTACAACCATGCTCAAAAAATTTGGAGCACCTTTAACATGGAAGATCTTGGTGAATACCATGATTTATACGTCAAGGTCGATGTGCTGTTGTTGGCAGATGTTTTCCAAAGTTTTAGGAAACTCTGTCAACAATATTATGAGTTGGACCCCACTCATTGCTTTACAGCACCTGGTCTTTCATGGCAAGCGTGTCTGAAAATGACATCTGTTGAGCTTGAGTTGTTTTCTGATGTGGATATGCTTCTCTTCATCGAGCAGGGTGTGAGAGGAGGAATCTCCCAAATATCACAGAGATATGCCAAATCAAATATTCCCGGGGCTGCAGAGTATGATCCAACATCTCCATCTCAATACATTATGTACTGGGATAGTAATAATTTGTACGGGTGGTCCTGCTGCCAGCATCTTCCAGTCGGTAGCTTCGAGTGGGTAGACCCACTGAACTTTTCATCACAATCCATTCTGAATTTACAAGCGGATGCACCCGTCGGATTTATTTTCGAGGTGGATTTAGACTACCCCCAACATCTACACGACACTCATTCAGAATATCCACTAGCACCTGAACATATCACAATTCAAGAAAATATGCTATCCCCTTATGCTAAAGAAATCCTCAACAATAGACCCTTCACTTCCTCTAAGAAACTCATAACGAATCTCCAACATAAGAAACACTATGTCACCCATTACAGAATTCTACAGTTTTATCTTCAGCAAGGCTTAATTCTCTCTAAAATCCATAAAGTCCTACAGTTCAGGCAAGCACCTTGGCTCAAACCGTACATCTCTTTTAACACCGAAAAACGCAAGCAGTCTAAGTCCACCTTCGAAAAAAATTTCTTCAAGTTACTCAACAATGCAGTCTTCGGGAAAACAATCGAGAATCTTCGAAAACGAAGAAATATTGAGCTCTGCAATACTCAAATAAGAGCTGAGAAAATCGTCGCCTCCCCATACTATAAAAATTTTAAAATATTTAATCAAAACTTAGCAGCAGTGGAGAGGGTGAAGAGTTCGATACTAATGAATCGTCCTGTGTACGTTGGATTCACCATCCTTGAACTTTCCAAACTTCTAATGTACGACTTCCACTACAATTTCATCAAGAAAACATATCAAGATAAAGCAAAGTTACTTTTCACAGACACAGACTCACTCACATACCACATAACAACTCCAGACATCTATGAAGACATCAAACAACACCTGCATCTTTTCGACACTTCAGAATATCCTACAGATCATCCACTTCATTCACAAGAAAACAAAAAAGTTGTTGGGAAGTTCAAGGATGAACTAAATGGAAAATTTATCTACGAGTTCATAGGATTAAAATCCAAGATGTACAGCATAAAGTCAGAAGACGGGGAGAAAAAGACGGCAAAGGGTGTGTCAAAGGCCTATATCAGAAAAAAATTAAAACATCAAAATTATAAAAATTGCCTACAGGAGCGGAGAATTAGCATGGCCCGCCAAATAAAAATTGGTCATGAGAGTCACAAACTTTATACGATGCATATAAATAAAGTGTCACTCTCACCATTTGACGACAAGAGATATTTGTTGAATGATGGGGTACACTCCTTGGCCTATGGTCACTATCAAATAAAATAAAAAAAAAATAAAATAAATTGAAAAATAAGTAAAATGAAAAAAAATTGAAAAATGAAAAAAAATTGAAAAAATGAAGAAAAAATTAGAAAAAAATTTGGGGCGTCGCACACATGCGGCGGGTGGATGGTGGGACCCCTAAAAAGAAATAAAGAAAAAACTGAAGATTTGAAAATAAAAAGTTTTCAAACTTACAACAAACAAAATTAGAAGAACGAAAATGAAGTTGCAAGATTACAGAAAAATTAGGAGATCAGAATGAAAAATTTGAAGATTGAAAATGAAGTTGCAAGATCCCAGAAAAATTAGAAGATCAGAATGAAAAATTTGAAGATTGAAAATGAAGTTGCAAGATCCCAGAAAAATTAGAAGATCATAATGAAAAATTAGAAGATTGAAAATAAAAAGTTTTCAAACTTACAACAAAGAAAATTAGAAGAACGAAAATGAAGTTGCAAGATCACAGAAAATAAGAAGAAATGATGATTCAAGTTCATATAAAAATTGGGGCGTCGCATACATGCGGCGGGTGGATGGTGGGTCCCCTTTAAAACATCAAAGAAAAAAACTGAAGATTTGAAAAAAGAAGATCTCAAACATGCAAGAATGAAGAATTAAAAACCTGAAAATCTGAAGACCTGGAACATAGAAGATTAAAAATGAAGTTGCAAGATCCTAGAAAAGTTTGAAGACCCCGGAAAAGTTAGAAGATCAGAAAATGATGATTCAAGTTCATAAAAAATTGGGGCGTCGCACACGTGCGGCGGGTGGATGGTGGGACCCCTAAAAAATAAAAAATAAAATAAAAAATAAAATAAAAAATAAATAAATAAATAAAAAAGAAGAAACTCTCTTTTGAGGGTTTCATAGAAAAAAGGAACTCATCAAATGAGTTTCCAAAAATATATGTTTGAACAGTTTAAAAAGAACTGTGCAGACATATAATAGAAAAATCACACACATTCATACCTAAAATAGACTCATCAGGCTATATTTCCATAGGTCAGTGGTTTCGCACTCGAAAACTACTGTCTTATGAAAATATTTTTACTGACAGGTGCCGGGTTCGAACCCCCGTCAAACCTCTCTTTTTCTTGCATACTCTACCCACATCCACATTCTTAAATTCAATCGATTTCTTATTTACCCCTCAATTTTTTTAAATTAATTTATTAATTAATTTCTTAATTAACCTCTTCATTAACCTTCTAATTAATTTCCTAATTAATTTCCTAATGACTCACAAACAATAGCATGCTTTTTACCATATACCGCAAACATCACTTTAAAACCATCGTCACCTTTTACAAAAAATCACACATTAAATTTTTTTAATTAAATTTCCTCATTAATACCCTCGTCATCTTTCACGATCAAGTTAGAGGATGTCTCAAGGTCAATGTCAACCCATCTAGACCCCTCAGGGGGTGGTGCGGCACCCGCACGACTTGCCGGTGCCACAGTGCCACCCCCGCCTGTGTTAAAACTCTCCTTCTTTCCCTACTGATATCAATCCTTTTTCTTGGCTGCGTAAGAAAGGTAAGATTTTTTGCTGCCCGGGGTAACTTTTATAATGGTATTTTTTTTTTTTGTGAGATATCACTTCTTTTTGTAGGTTATGTATGTTCTTTTGTAAATATAATAATGCTAATGACAACAATAATGAAAATGAACTGCTTCTTGATAGTCTGAAACAGGTTTATAACATCACTTGTAAAGATCAAAACTTTCGATGCCTTAAAAACAGTTTCCAGCTCATTAACCATATCAAAAACCTTGATAATGTATATAATACATCATCAGCATCATCATCACGGGCTTTAGAAGTACCTACGGCTGTCAGAACAGCCGCTTACCTTCACCAAAGGAAGACAAAACACAGAAAGGGGGCTTGCATCTTCGAGAGGATCGGACTCAATAAACTAAGGGAGTTCAAACGGAACTCCGGCGTGATGATTAGACGACGACATAGCAGATAGGTGATGGTAACATAACAGCATGGATATGGATGCAGAATGGTTCTTAAAAAAAAAAAAAAAAAAAAAAAAAACAGAAAGAAAGGGATCCTAACGGGGATGGGGGGGGGGGGCGGATTCGCAGACAGTCTGTATTCACCGGCACTCGGTCTGTCTATTTTTAAATGAATCACTATAATTACTGAATTTTCAAAATTGCATTAGTTTTTATCACGTGATAAAAAAGAGAAACAAAATCTGATAAGGAAAAATGTCGCACCGGGTTCTCACTGCCTTCGGAAAAAATTCCCAAAATGCTCTAACTCTTATTTCTATTATTTTCTCCTTTCGCTCACCTCTCCCGTCTATCCTAATAATTTTACAAATTCGAAAATATCCGTAATCGATTTGTAAGTATCAAAAACCTCTATGCGCCAGTTTTGAACGATCAATCTCTATTTTTATTTTTTTGCCCCACCGCTCCCCCCCCCCCTTTTCGCGCCTACCAATAATTTAAAAAATTCGAAAATATCCGCAACCGATTTGTAGGTATCGTAAACCTCTATGTACCAATTTTGAATGATCTAACTCTATTTTTTTTTTGCCCCTCCGCCCCCCCCTCCTCCTTCCCGTCCATCTTAATAACTTTACACTTTCGAAAATATCCCCATTCGATTTGCAGGCCTCTAAAATCTATGTGTACTAATTTTGAACGGCCTAACTGAATTTCTATTTGTTTTTGCCCATAGCCCCCCCTTTACCGCCCCACCCCTCTTCCCACCCCTCCTAATAATTTTACAAATTCGAAAATATCTGCAATCGATTTGTAAGTATCGAAAACCTCTAATATACCAATTTTGAACAATCTAACTCTATTTTTATTTTTTTGCCCCCCTCTCCCCTCCTCCTTCCCGGCCCTCCTAATAACTTTACACTTTCGAAAATATCCCCATTCGACTTGCAGGCCTTTAAAACCTATCTGTACCAATATTGAACGGCTTAACTGTATTTCTGTTTGTTTTTGCCCCATAGCCCCCCCCCCTTGCTGCCCCACCTGGGGGCTGAATTTCTAAAATTCCAGAAATTGGCTTTTAGATATTTTCATTAGCTATATTTTAAAGCAAAAATTTCACATACATCTGTTTTTTTTTTGTTTGAGATATGTAGGATTATGCGAAATCACGTTTTACGCATGTGAAATCACGTTTTGCCCCGCCCCCCCGCCCCCCTTGGAGACCGAATTTCGAAAATTCGAGAAATTGGTTTTTAGACGTTTGTATTAGCTATATTTTAAAGGAAAAATTTTACGGATATCTGTTTTTTTTTGTTTGAGATATGAAGGATTTTGTGAAATCACGTTTTGCTCTCTCCCCCTCCCTTGGGGGCAAATTTTGTAAAATCGCTTCTTAGTGGATGCCTACGTCATAGAAAGAACATTGTCACAAAATTTCATGCTTCTAGGTCTAGCGGTTTGGGCTGGGCGATGATGAATCACCTCCTCACTCACTCATTTAGTCAGGAAGAACGATTTTATATATATAGATTACTTATGATTTTCAGGTTCTGTTTAATAATATTATTTTATCTGACCTTTATTAAATTATCAATCATCTTTTCATTAAATACAAAAGTCAGATTAAATTACCTAATAACTTTAATAATGAAAAATTTTAAACTCTTCTTAATTTCATCATCTATAATAACTATATCTTACACAATAACCTCACTTATTTCCAAAAAGTGGGCATTATTTCCAAAAAGTGGGGGATGTAGTTCAAGTTTATTGACTGATCTTTATATTTATTATTATGACTGCAAATTTACTTTTGACCATAGCTTACTATACCGATACATTGATGATGTAATCGTTTTATTCATTAATAAAAAGTCATCTGATTTAACTGCTTCAGACTATCCTTCAAATTTAAAATTAACTTAGACTATAAATAAAGATAAAATCATAAACTTCCTGGATCTTAAAATTCATTTCAACGAAAATAAAATTTATACTGATACTGATATTTATGATAAAAAAAACAAGATTTCAGCTTAAAGTTGATTTGTTTAACCATTTTAAATCATGCCTGCATCTCTCTGTTTTCAGAAATATCATTTTTAATCACTTATAATCGAATCAATAATTTATGTTGTGCTAAATTTCAAAATAAAACATTAATAAACTTATTAGGGAAACTTTACATTTGGGCTTCCCAAAACATTTTGTTAATTCATTAATATATCAATAAAAGTATCTGTCAAAAAAATAGAAAACACTCTTATGCGTATAACAAAAGAATTTAAAAAATAATAAAAGCCAATAAAAAAGTGGTGGCTGGTGGCATTGTTGGTTGGTTGGTTGGGAGGATGAATTAAAATATATAAAAAAGGAAGGATTGCTGCTTTTAATTATATTCAAATATTCAATGCTTGTTTTAGAAAAGTTAAAATTATTGATCAATTAAAATTAAAAAATAAATCTTACCTAGATTACATGCAAAATACCTGTATGAATTCGGTTAAAAGGATACTAAAAATAAATAAATAAAATAAAATAAATAAATAAAGTCTTAAAAAATTAAAACTTGAGGTAAACATTAAAATTTAATTAGTTGAAAATTAATTTCAAAATTGATTTTAAATGAAAGACTTACAACAATACAACTCATTTTCTTACAAAGCCATTTTCACATACAATGATCTGTGTTTGTTCGTGTTTTGATTTTACTTTTTCTGGAAAATATTTCAAAAAATCAGAATATTCTGTCTTTATCACATCTATTTCAACTCAAGGTAATTTTTTTTTTTTGTAGGTTCATGTTACGATTTTATTTTTTCTTGGAAGTTCAAGTTATATTTTTATTTTTTCTGGAAAATATTTCAAAAATTCAGGATAAATTCTGTCTTTATTTCATTTCAAGGTAATTTTTTCTTGTAGGTTCGTGCTATCATTTGATATTTTGCTAAAATGCTTATCAAATACAGAAAATCTACATTTCTTTGCTCAATGGTATGGGGATAGCACTTGAAAACGCCTTATAGTTATAGTATTGGGAGCTTTTCAGTTAAAATTAAATCTTACTTTGTTTAGGACCGAGATTATTTTGCTCATCTCAAAATAAAAAGGTTCTTTTCATTATTAATACTTCTACTATTTCCCCTTAAAATATACTATCCTAAAATAATCCTTCTTTTCTTCAGCATCAAAATACACGGTCCTATATTATATTTCATCAGATATTGTAGTCTAATAAATTAAAGTAGTAATATTATTAATCTTAAAAATTAAATCAATTTAAGATAACTGGTTACTTTCTTTCGCCTGTGTATGTTTCTGTGGTGAGTTATTTGACTGACTATTTTTCGTTCTCATTCTTTTCTATTATTATCAAATGAATTATATATATATATATACATATAAATAAACGCTATTGCGTTCACTCACTCAATTAAATGTACATATTGATCCTATATTCATTCAACCTCATGTATTTCATGTCACAGTGACCTAAAGTTATACACCCTAAATTTGAGTTCAATGGAATGCAGCGTTTAGGCGCTATCGTACTCATTCACTCCCATGTACAGTCGGTAACAAAAGTCTCCGAACATTAGCAAAAATTCCTGTATAAAAAAAGTACACTTAATACAGTTTTGTTAAATAAATCCTTGTCGAATCCTGTTCTTGGTCAGTCTAAAAACAGGATTCGTCAAGGATTTATTTAACAAAACTGTATTAAGTGTACCTTTTTTGTATAGGAATTTTTGCTAATGTTCGGAGACTATTGTTTTGTTACCTAGGGAGCCTGTATATTCAGGGAGACGACACGCGAGAGCAAACATCTTATTGTAAGCGAGAGCAAACATCTTCTCAATATACAGGCTCCCTATTGTTACCGACTGTATAAACACATTAGCCCTACACTCACTAAGATATTTCTTGCGTTAGCGACCTATAATATCATAACATATTCAAATGCAATCGAATTTAGTGTTTAAATGTTATCAAGTTCACTCACATACATACAAACACATATAAATACCAACGTCACCGTAAATAATAAAATTATACTTTTAAAAAATTAAAGAACACGCTTTTATTGAAATGTTAACCCAAAAGCACAAAATATCTATCTTTATAGTATTAAAATGCAGAGTAAGAGAAAATCAAGTGAGTGATACACCATAATATTTACATACTTTTAAATCTTTAATGAATAAATAATTTAGAATTAAACAAAAACCATTTTTAAAAAATCTCCCCTGACTGGGCTCGAACGTTAGACCTTTAGTTTCGTAGCCTGGAGCTTTACCTCACAGCCACAGCGTTCACGTAGGGAAAGTCTTTTTTTACAATATAGATTTTTTGTTTATAAACATACGTACAGGTGAAGCTAATAAAAGCGTGTTAAAAAAAAGAAAAAAAAAAAAAAAAAGCAAAATTGAATTCAGAAGATCCCCTAAACTTATTACACGAACTTCAAGTAATTTCAGACCATTAGTCATTATGTAAAAGAATTCTTTATTGTATCTGCGTAAAGAAAGGAAAACCTCAGTTCTACATGATTAACATCTATGAAACCTCCAGCATACCTATCGAATTTGAGCTGAATAAAATGCTGCATTTAGACGCTATCGTATTCACTCATACACATACAAGCATACCTTTATCACTATAAAAAAATGAGTTCAGGAGACCCCAAAACTCACAAAAGCACTAAAATGTCAAATTTTAATTTTTTAATGATAGCAATATTTCTCTTGCATAACATATGATCAGAATTTAAATTTACATTTTCTTCTATCATCCGTAATTTTTTAAAGTTAACAAATCGCTCTTTTATTTAATCCACCTCATTATTTTTATTAACCCTACAAGGCTCAATTTTTTTTTTTTTTTAGTGCGCGACAAAAATATATAGGTTGTAATTAGTGATCAGAAGATAGGGAAAACTTATAAAAAAGAAATAAATAAATAAATAAATAAAGCCATATTTTATGGAAAAATCAACTTTTTAGCTCAACGTACCGTATGTGGAACATACATAAAAGTATGATATTTACTAATACGTTTACTATTGTAATAAAAAAAAAACTTACCTCTGCAAAATATACACTTCGTTATAACACACAGTATTTTTTTTTTTTTTTTTTTTCGATTCAAAACTGTTTAATAACTATTCTTTTTTTTTATTTTTGAATTCAACAAACGACTATTGTATCACTTTCATTCAAATTTCACACTGAGTGCACTATAACAAAAACACGGACGACATCTTTAGGTAAATATTCGTATTACTACATTGCTAAATGTCAGTAGCTTCTATCAAGATGTCAAGAGATGTCGCTACGAATAGTTTTATATCTATAGGAACGATTAAAGTCGGTGTTCCACATATGGAACTGGGTGCCTTGTAGGGTTAAAAGCCGGCGTACCCTTTAAGCATTTATTTATTACGAAATTTGGCGATAAAAATCACTTTGCAAATTTTAATCCAATTTCTTATCATTTTTTTTTTTTCTTATTAATAAACATGGTTCTTGTAAATATTTCAAAAATTTTAAGGAAAAAAAAAATGTCTTTAATTAATTTATTTCTATTCATTTTTGGAATAAGTAAATAAATAAATAAAAGAGAAAACAGTATTTATTACTATTTAATGTCTCATTAAATGTCAAAACTGGAATTCATTGGAAACAAGCGCCATCTTTTTATGATTTCACGAAATTTTTGGATTAAAATGTTAAATATTACAAAATTCAAAATAACTGCCCTTGTATATTGATCAAAAAATGTTTTGATTGCAAAAGGCACTAGTACATGCAGGGGTGATTATGCTCAGGTATTTTACTTGATTTCAGGTATTTTTTTTCATTTTCAGTACCACAATTCCAGTTTTATTTATTTATTTATTTATTTATTTATTTTTTTTTTTTTTGGTAGTTAAATTCATAAAATAAGACTAAAATATCAAATACGTAATGATTATTAATCCTAGTTAAAATTAATATTTTTCACAATGAGAAGATTGGAGCTTTCTGTAATAAATTCTTTTTTCGACCCGTATGAAAATGTTTTCTCGTTAAAATTTCAGATAATTTTTCGTGAATTTACAATCATCCCTGTACATGTTAGAAGGAATGTCCATGCAAACTTTCAGCTCATTAGCTACAGAACTCTAGGCTCTAGGCTTGTCAGACTTAATAAGGAGAAGAAGAAAGTAGCCGTCAAATTTAAGGTTTTTAAAGTTTTATTACTCAGACACCTTAATTCGGATATAAATATTTTGTCTTAAGGGTATGCTCAAAGACTGTGCGAAAAAGTATAGGTCTTGGAGGCCAGGAAGCTGAGATACAGGTAGTCGAAATGTCCAAGGTGCTATGTCGACATAATATATACTAGTAGCGTTTCGCTATTTACTTTTCCACTTTGTAAATTTCATTTTTTTTTTTTTTCTTTAGTGTTCGTTTTACAATCGGCAGCAAAAGTATCCGAGCACTAGCCAATAACTACCATGTCAAAAAAGTACACTTAATACTATTTTGTTAAATAAATCCTTGTCGAATCATGCTCTTAGACTGATTAGACATGCTCATAGACTCGACAAGAATTTATTTAACAAAGCAGTATTAAGTGTCCTTTTTTAGACAGGGATTGCCGCTAGTGCTCCGATACTTTTGCTGCCGACTGTAGCTTGGTGGGGCTGAACGCTACCGCGTTCCTAGATTTAATTGAAAAATGCTCTTGCTGCTTGCTCTGTATGTTCAAAATGATTTAACTGGATTTGGAATAGGGGAAGGGGTTTTTTAGTTTTAAAACTGACTCATTGATTAATTTTTCGCAGATTATAATGTAATTTGGTTAACACATCCTCAATAACTAATTGTGTAGTTTCTGCAGGAAGACCTCGGATACCTTTAAGGGAACGATTAATTCTTTCATTCTTTAAGTAGTATTGCACTTTCATTTCAGAAAGTTTCGAAGTGATGATATCCTGATCATCATTAGAATTAAGAAAGGTTTTAAGAAAATCACCCCCAGGTGCGGCAATAAAATTACAAAGATCCATTGGTTTTTCGAGATAATAAGTAATTGTTTTTTGTTACCACATTGAACAGTAATAAATTTGCCTTTCTGCAAAGATATCGTTTTATTTTGTCTAGGCTGACTAGTTTTTAGGATCTAGCGACCCTTCATTATCCAGGGTTTCTATTAGGATCTGACTGAAGGCGCTATCTATTGGTGTCGAATGATCAAAAGTTCTTTTTCATCTGACGCTTCAATTCTATTTTTAATGGGAATGCTGCAGTTATTGCTAATTTTACTATTTTTAGAGGTAGATCTGCTATTTTCAAGCTTTCTTTTAGTAGACATAAAATTAATTTGGATAGCGATTAGGGTAGGAATGTTAGAATTGTTTAGTGGAGAATTAGAATTATCTAATACCCAATTGAAATCCATTTCTTCGATGAACTCCTCATATCTGGTCCAGTTCGATGTGTCGTTTTTTCCGTAACCAATACGGAAATCAGGGAATTCTTCGATTTTTTTGCGTACCTGAGAGGCCGTAAAGTCTTTGAAAACACCAGAAATTTGAGTCAGGAGCCCTGCTTGAGTCAGCTAGCCTTGAATCAGTATCATAGATGTCAAACTTAAAATTCAAGAATTTTTCATAATCATTGTCCGAGAGACGGTCAACCATTTCTCTCTTGATTTCGTAATACTTTTTTACTCTGAATATCATATTCAGTAGCTCCATGTTCGTGTGGGACAATCCTCTAAATCTGTGCTTAGCATTATCAGGGTATGAATAACCTTTTCAGAATCTATCGGTGAATTAGCGATCGATTGAGCCTTGCCTGCTTACGAACACTGGCCCAGAAAAGGGTCTTTAAGAATCAGAGGATGAGTGATATTATTTTCAGACTCCATTCTAGAATTAATTATCAATTGATCCGTACTAGCCTTCGAACATTGGCCCTGAAAAGGGCCTCTAAGAACCAGAGAATCAATGATACAGTCGGCAGCAAAAGTATCCGAGCACTGGTAATAATCCCTGTCTAAAAAAAGTAGACTTAATGCTGCTTTGTTAAATAAATCCTTGTCGAATCACGTTCTTAGTCAGTCTAAGCACATGATTCGACTAGGATTTATTTAACAAAACATTATTAAGTGTACTTTTTTTATATTAGGATTATTGGTTAGTGCTCGGATAACTTTTGTTGCCGACTGTAACAGTTTCACTAGCTACCGTACCTACGGAGAATCAGCAAGTGACAACAATTAAATAAGAAGGAAATCATTATGTAAAAGTACTGGTGTGAAAAATAAAGCGGTATAAAGGTGATATAAAAACGATTGTTTTCTTTCGACCCGATCTTAGTCCCTTCCCCCCCCCTCCCTTCCCGCAGGTATATGCTAAATGAATGTTGTACCAAATCAATTTGTGAGTTGAAAAAGTGACCTTTTTTCAGTGCCCTCTTTTCCAGGATCCCCATCCCCATATCTCGCATTGGCATTCAAACATTACTTTCTTAAACTTTATTTCTAGAAAATTGTTAAATTATCATATATATCCATTCTTCCGGGTCTAGAGCGACAGGGAATACAATTTAATGATAATCCCCCCCTTCCTTTTATCTTTAACTGTGTTTATATGATTAAATAGAATTTAAGATTTATTGCCCATATAAATCTTTAGATAAGTTTTGTTCCCTGGGGAGAGAGGCACGTGAGTACGCAAACATGCATGTCTCTCTGTGCGATTTTTTTCGGTGCGATTTTTTTCCGAGTGTGATTTTTTCCAGTGCGATTTTTTCCGGGATTCCAATGTCACATAGTCCCACCAGTGGCAAATTGGTTCTGCACTCAAAGCTGGTAAACTGAAAGTACTGGGTTCGAGTCCAGGTACGTTCTTCATACTAGCAGCTCGGAGTTTTCCGTAGTTTTCTCCGAAACTCGCGTAAATACGGTCTAGATCCCGTTAGAAAGACCATCCATGGAAGGCACACCCCTCACGGTTAAAACCCTTGTGCAGTCAATTAGACTTAATCCTAATTTTAATGCCGTTGAATAAAAAAATGCTAAGTGTTTGATATCAGGGCGGTACCAATAAACGTAAAATGTTAAATGGTATACGACATCAGGATACTTTTCTGTTTAATCTCTCTTCAGTCGAATTTTAAGGCAAATTATGTAAATAAGATAAATATTTTTGTTTCATAATGTGAAAGTCCTTATTAAGAAGCAGAATAAGATTAAACCTCAGTGTTATGTGATTTTATTTTATTTTTACTTTCTTCTGTATACATAAGAAGAACAGATTCCCCCCAAATTTTATATTTAATTAGACCTTGAGATGAGTTAGTACTGAATACATTTTGGAGTAAATTGCCTAGCAGGTGGCGCTGCTAATCTGTATTTTTCCCCATTTAAGAGACGGCTCTACCGTAGCTTCTGCTGGTCCTTCAGAGAGGTGACTTTTTAATAGAGGTTCAGAAAATGGTGATTGAAACAACAAATTCTACAAGATACAAAAATTTAGTTTTTCGGATCTAATTATTTGTCTATATAGCTTTCAATTTCTGATAATTATCAATATTTGTTTAAATTTTAAAAGCTTAGTAATAATTTCGTTTTCCAAGAATTTTTTATAAATTTCAAATAACTGTTTAAGGAAAAAATAAAAATTCAATTAACCCATAAATCTCCATTGCAGTTTCCTGCCAGAAAACACTAATTTGAGCTTTTAATTTTGAATCTGAGCTAGATTTAAGTAATTTATTTTATCGTGTAAAATCATCATTACCATTTATGTAAGCTACTGCATTTAATTTTTTTTAAATAATAATTAAAAGAAAGAAAAATAAAAGCTCATTCAAAAAGAACTCAATCTATTTAATTAAGTTAGAGTAATATGTAAAAATAACTTGCAGAAAATTTCCTGAATTTACAACAAAATTCATTTATTATTGTTATTATTATTATTTTAATAAAGTATAATTTCTAAAAATTTAGAAAAAATCAAGGAAGTAGCCTATGAAAATTTATTTAATAATAAGTTGTTTTTATATTTAAGATAGACATCTGACACCCCAGACATTTACCAACCCTATGTATATATATATATATATGTGTGTGTGTGTGTAAACTTTAGATATTTCTAATTATAAAAAATGAAACTTATTAAACATTAAAAAATAACATATTCCAAAAATTTAGAAGTAAATATTTATAGATTATTAAACATGCATATGATTATAATTATGCTAAGAAATCAAAATGAATGCCTTGATTTTAAGAATATTATAATCTAATAAAATCTGTCATAATCTGCACTATCCAACGTCATTTATAGAAACGTTTCGGGTAGTCCATTATGGCTGAAACGGGTACAGTTAAGACTCATAGAATAATAATAGAGGAAGAAGGAGCACGTCAATACTCTGTCTCTAATGCTTACAAACCCCTTCTAGCAGTGCTGCCTGATGGAAACTATAAAATTTTCCTCATTTCGCTTAAAAATTTCGGAACAGGGCAATTTCGCCGAGATTTTAATCCCCTATTCCCCACACAAGACAATTCCGCCGAGAATTTTAACCCCCCTTTTTCCACATAGGACAACTCCGCCGCGCCATTTTCCTGAGACGGGGGTCTGCAGCAGTATTTCCATTTTTGACGACGCATCACATTTTGGCGCCACATCGAGCATTATAAGAGCCCTTCCCCCCTCGCTTTGGAAAGTTCGGTAAAATAAAGTAGTTTTTAACCAAAATATGAATTAAAAATTGTAATCATAAACATTTTTTAAATTTTATTTTTCATTATTATTGTATGTTCTTTTGTTGAATAATTATTTAATCGTAATAATAAGTTCTGCTATTAATAAATTTATTTCTAAATTTCGTGTAGCACTTGAATATCATAAAATTCAAGTAACAATTAAGAAATTTTTTTCATCTTAGTTTAAATTTTTTCGATTACATTTACAAAATTATTAAAGGATAAATAAGAACTTAAATTTTCTTTGATTAACGTAATATTCAAATATATATTACTTAACTTATATTAAATTTTCTTTACTTATTTTCTTTAATTTTTTATTCAAAAGTGATGAATAACAGTAATAACAACAGTAATAATTATCTGCGATCAAAATCACCTCCATCTGCATATATCGTGGAAAATAGTTTTAATAAACAATAATTTTATTTTCATTAAATAATTTGTAATACGTGAATTTGTATAGAAAAAGTATAGAAGAAAGTTTCATGGTGGTTGCAATATACTATTTGATATTGGAGGAATATTCAGAAGATAGTTTTTAGTAACATAGCTGATTTTGTTGGGAGACTGGGGAAAAAAAAAAAAAAAAAAAAAAAAAAAAAAAAACAGAAAATTTTACCACGAAAAATATCCTCCCAGAAAAAGTACCCACATAATAATGTATAAAGAATTTTATTATGGTATTCTGGGTCGATTGAAAATAAAAATTACGGAACAGAAATGTCCGCGAATAACTCTTTTAAATGAACGACTTTTAGTAATATAAATGATAAATCGGTTATTATAGTTTCACTACAGATTTCCACAGTTTACTCTAGAATGGCAAGCCTTGATAAAATAATAGTAACATGTTGTGACATTTTCACGGAATAATTGAATTACATTTTCCATTTCTTCGTTTACAATAGTCATATCATTTAAAAATAATCATATAATCCCCCCTCTCCCCACTTGACCTGCAATAAATGGGCATTTTTAACAATACCACTTTCAATCCTCTACCCCTATAATTAATATGTTAAAAACGTACGACAAATTTCATAACATATAGATAATTACAATTCTTTTGTGTATTTATTTTTAACAAAATTTGAATACCTGAAGTTTTAGCATGGAAAGTGTCGCCAACCTTTACTCTGCGAAAGGTAATGCCTTCCCCCCTCATTCGGCGGAATTGTCCTATCGAGGGGAAAACGGCGGAAAGGAATGCGGCGGAGTTGTCCCATCGGGAGAAATAGCTGATAAAATTTTCGGCGGAGTTGTCCCATGCTTCGGCGGAATCACGTCGTGTCCAAAAATTTCCCTCTTTAGTATAAAATTTCCCTCAATTTCGCAACAGGCAAGGTGTAAAGGTTAACGCAAATTATCCACACGTCCTAGAGGTCCCTTAATACCATTTAAAAAAAAAAAATAATAATTATTTAATCGAAAAAAAAAAAGATTGCAAACGATTACTAAAGTCCACTATTAAAAAATATTGTATTCAATTAAGAGATGGGTAAAGCCTTACGCGTTGGACCTAGGCCTGGGTAAAATGCCCTGCATAGGTATCTTTCTATGGAATCCCAGTTAATATTCGTGCATATTTCTGATAAAAATCAGGAAATGCTCTGAATTAATTGGCCGATTGAAACTAAATTACAAAATTTCTTCAGAACATTTTAAGTTTATTACAAAAGATGAAAAAAAAAAAAACTGCATTGATTAGAAAAAGAGATGATGAAAAGATTAAAAAAAAAAAAAAAAAAACCTGCTTTTGAGAGCTCGGGATACAGCGAAATTGATTCGGATAACTTAAGTTCGTGGAAAAATTCTAACAAATAATGATTTAAAACTGAGAAAGTAAAATTTCCCTTTTTTAGATGGAATTTCCCTTTTTCCCTCAATACTTTAAATCACATCAAAATTTCCCACTTTAAGGGAAATTTTCCTCAATCTGGCAGCACTACCTTCTAGTGAATTGCCAGCGAAAGCTGCTCCTACTGCTTATTACCTTAAAGTAGGGCTCCCATCATCGGTGCTATTATCGCTATTTGTTGTGGGTTCTGCCTCGCTGACGATTCAAAGACGAGACGATTAAAAAAATCTCGCCAACCAATCAGATTGAAGCATAGTTACAACCCTAGACCCGGCATTCCTGGATTTTACAAACCGAAACCAAAACATATACGCTCCTTCTTCCTTTATTATTATTCAATGTTGAGACTTCACTTGAACGAGATCTCGCACTCTCCCTTTCTATCCTTCCTCCAAGGTGTGGACGCACCTACAGTGCGGCCACATATCCTAAAACTAGCAGTGAGGACGCGTCCAAAATGTTGGAGAGATGCCAGCTTGCCCCACAGTTTGAAATTTGGAAAACATCCCGTAATTCTGCGCTCCGTTATTGCTCATTTTCTCTGACAAGGGAAGTATGAATGAGTAAAATTCCGATTTAAACCAAATCAAGCTTAAATTAAAGAGCTTGGTCGAAAACATAGGATAGCGTTCAAATTTGCTGCAACAACTCCCCAGGGGGCGAGAAATGACCCTTAAACTTCCAGATGGTTTTTATCAAAATCGAAAAAAGAAGACTCCAGCTCCCAGAAGCGTGGTGCTGTGGCAACGTCTTGTATTCGGGTTACGTAGTTCCTGCGGTCGAGCCCCGACGGAACACTTACTTTTTTTTTTTTTTTTTTTTTTTTTTTTCCCAAATATGCATATACAGATATATTATATGCATACTTTTTTTTTAATAAAATAAAGGAAAAAAATTAAGGAAGATAATTATTAAATTTTATTAAAAAATATATTTAAATGTTTAATTAAATTATTAAAACATTTTTTTTTTTCAACTGAAAAAAAAAATATTTTTAATTTTTCTTTGTAATTTATATAAATGACGAGTTTAAGAGAAAATAAATTTTATTTACACATTTTTTTTTTCTCTCCTAAAGTTTCAGTTAATTTTTTTATCAATATTTTACTTCAAAGCCGCTAGTAGCAAATAATGATCGTCTGCTTTTAAGTTTGTTATTCATCGTACATAAAAATGAATAGTATTTCTATTAAATTATTAAAACATTTTATTTCAAGCGAAAAAATACTTTTAATTTTTCTTTCTAAATTAAATAAATGAATAATTCAAAGAAAAATTTTACCTTTATTTATTTATTTATTTTTGCTTTATATAAATTCTTGGTTAATATTTTTTTCCAACGCTGCTAAAGCATAAAGCGCCTCCAAAAGCTGATCGTCTCCTGCTTTTAATTGAATTATTTTTCATGCGGAAAAAAGAAAGAACTTTTACTTATATAGTCATTATTGTGATAAATTTTCGTTTATATGTTGCGCTTATAAATTGAAAAAATGCTTATGTTTTGATCATTTTTTTATTTCTAATCATAGTCATTATTAACTTGACACTAAATTTGTAAATTTAAGCATATATATATATATATACATATATATATATATTATTTTTTTCCCGTAAAGAGATAATTTTACCCTATATTCTTTAATAATATCTTTGTATATAGAGTATATTTATTTTTAATTTCATAATTAAATTTAATAATTATTTTCTCTAAAATAATTCATTTATTTTAATATTTTGTTTTATTTCATTTATATATATTAATATATTAATACATTAAAAAAAAAAAAAAAAAAAAAAAAAAAAAACTAGCGGTCGCCGGGGTTCGATCTCACCACCTTTCGCACAGGAATTGAATACTCTAACCACTATCCCACACCGTCTCGATGGCGAAGTCCCTTTCGTAGGCTTTTACAGAAACAACTAAAACTTTTAGGGTCGTTTTCTCGCTCCATGGGGGGTTGTTGCAGCAAATTTGTACGTTACCGTATGTTTTCGACCATGCTCTTTAATTTAAGATCGGTTTTGTTTAAATCGGAATTTTACTCATTCATACTTCCCTTGTGAGTCAGATGACTGTCATACCTATTTTAGCACTAGACTCGTTGAGTCCGCACTTGCGCAGATGCTTCCATGGTTTCATAATATGTGGTTGAAGAATAGTATTATAACTCCTACTTTTACTTCTAGGTCTTCCCATAAATATTCAATGGGATTTAAGTCAGGAGATTGACTTGGCCATTCAAGGATACGAAATTTTGAACGGTAAATAGGTCTTGAATTAATCCAGAACAAAGTATAGGGTTATTATCTTGTTACAAAATCCACCCTCATGGCACGTTTCGGAGCGCACAGGGAAGTATTTAGTCCGTTAAGGTTAAGATGTTTTATATATAACTTTATTCATAGTGCCTTTTACTGTCATTAAAGGATCAACGCCTTAATATTAAAAAGCCTAAACAAAATTTTTAAATTGTCATTAACTCCTTTCAGATTTTTCTACAAATGTCGTTGGTTTTCTACAGATAAACAGCTCTAATTCTTTTGAGAAAGGATAGAGCTGTTTATCTGTAGCTGATAGAGCTGTAGCTGATAGAGCTGTTTATCCTTTTGCGCAAGCGCAAAAACAAACGAAAGCCACGACACTCAGCGGAAACGGAAAAACGAACGAAAACTGTGACACTTATATATACGGCTAATTTGAGATCAAAGAAAACGCTGGAAGCCGACACTTAATATTTCAGGAAATATGGGAGGTTATGTTCTAATATTTTCAAAATAGTCTTTCACCTTCTGTCTGATCCTACCCTGAAATCGCTACATTTCTGCGTGCAATATATTTCGAGATATGAATTGGCTCATTTAAGCTATAAATGGACGGACTATAGGTAGTACAATTTTTTCTCGAATATGGCTCGAGCGAGTGTCGTTTAATTTATATATGATATTAATCGCTTTTATCTGATGTGCCTGACATCTCCCTTTTCCCTAGGAAAACTCTTGTTTTTTTTATAACTCAGTTTAAAAATCGAACTATTTTTACTCCGCAATGCAAAGATTTCTATTGATAATTCTCAGAATTCTGAACGGGTGTTATTCGGTTTGGTCTTGTAGTTGGTTGGTTGGTTCAATCTGAATGCAGTCAATAAAAAATTTAGATTTTGTTTTTTAATGCAAGAAAGAAACTTTATCGTTTCTTTTAAATATTTATTGTATAAATACGAAATAAAATTTTACTTAAATATATATATATATTTTGTTATAAAGTAAATATTTAAGATTTTAAAATTTCGCATTTCGTCAAAAAACTATTTCGATAATATTTTAAATCAGGATGTATTTTGTAATTATAAGTATTTTACTTCATAGTTATTGATGATAAATTTACAGTTATTTAAAGAGAAAATATTTCACATTTTTCTTGGCTTTTAGTGTGACGTAAAATGCATCCATCAATCAATCCATCCATTCTCGGCTATTGGCTAATTTTTCACTTTTCATCTTGTATTAATACGCCGGACAACAATAACAAATCGTAAAAAGAACAAACTAAAGCATATTAAGTATTTATATTGTAGATATTTAATAAAGGATTTCATACTATATTTCAGGTAAGAAATATTATTTAAATAGTTTTATTATATTTTCTTCTGTGTTATAAATATAAGATCCATTTTTAATTTTTGTTTACAATATTCGTGTTCAGTTGTAGATTAAAAGTTGCCGTAATCTTTGAAAATGAATAAAAAAAGTCTCACAGTCAGAGATAATACGTGTTCTGATTTTTCTGAATTCTTAAAAAATTTCCTGAAATATCTATATACCAAGTACTCGGTACAGCTCTAATCATTTTAATAAATATAAAGTGAACTTGTGTATGAACATGAAAGCTATATTTTTTATTTATATAAATAAACAATTATACACATAATCTTAGTAATAGAAACAATGTGTATCATGGCAAAGCATTATATATATACATATATATGAAAGGAAAAGTCTGTCACTTGCAGACGAAAAACTCTCTGTATTAATGAATTTTAAAATAAGACAATGATATAGTTTTTAAATGAGTTAAAAAAAAAAGAAGGGCTAAGTTACTTCTGATGAGATATGGGTAGAAATTGTGTAATTAAAGGAAATATTTTAAGATATTTTCTTTTTTGAATATGAAATAAGTTTCATTTAAAACTGAATAAAGGTGGTCTTTAAGATTGGTATTTTTTACATAATTAAAAATACATCTTATCAATATCTTGAATTTAAAAGCAAGATATGCTGATTTTGAATTATGAGAAAAAAAAAAGGTGGGGGGAGCATTGTAATATGTCCAAGTAATTAAATATGGATGTATATATAAAGCAGAGCTCGGTCTGGACATGAAAATATAAGTCAGCATAGTGAAATTTTAAAAAGTACGAGTCAGTTTTTAAATAATTGCCTGAAACGTAAGTAAGTGTAAAAACATTACCTATTCAATTTTAGATGTATTTTATTGTGACAATTTAAATAAAAACCAGTAAAAATTGATTTTTTTTTCTTTGAATCTGTAATTTAAAGATACTAGTTCATAAAATTATAATTATTTAAATTAGGTTTCTTAAATCATATTTTTTGTAAGTAAAGTCTGTCTCACAGTTTCAAAAGTAATAAGTCAAATAATTTTAATAGTAGAAGATTGTACTGTTGATGAATGAATGTTTTTTTCTTTTGAAATTGTAAACTCAAAATTCTGTAATGAACAGAATTTACAGTGTAACGGTCTGTTATACACTAAAGCTGCACGTTTATTTACAATTGCATTGTTTATTAGTTCATTTACACAACTGTCTTGTCTTGGGTAGATAGTGGTAGTAAATCGCTAAACTTAATGAAACAATGGTGTCTGAATGTTTTATGTTAATATGTTTGTTTTGAAGGGAAAAGTTGAAGTGATTATTATTTCCATCTAATAGCAGGCGTGTAAAGGGATGTTGGTGATTTATCATTCTGATAAACACTTAATTAAAAATAAATGAAATATTTAATTTTACATTAAAAGCATTTAAAACCTTTAAAATTACCGTTCCACACAATCGGTGTATTTAATTTTAAACTATATTAATTAAAAAACGAAGTGTTGAATTACTAAACTAAATACATGAAAAAACCTTCCTCCCCTTGAGACCGCGGGAGTCTACAAATACCTTACACCAACCAAAACAACCAATCAGGTTCGTACATCGGTGTAACCAAGAGAAAAAATAAAACAAGAATAAAAGAACACATAAAAGATATCAAAACAGGAAGTCAGAATACAGCCTTGGCCAAAACATTTTACAAAGAAGATATTAATTTAAATTTTGAACAAACAGCTAAAATAGGCAATTGTGAGGATTATAACTACACAATGTACTGCGAATCCATTGAGATAACAACCAATAGGAACACTTGCAATGACAGCGGCGCAGTAGCTCCGGACAGAATGTGGCGCCATGTTTGGAAAAGTAAAGACCATCACAACAGTCCAAGTCACGCACAAAGGAGGCCGTCTGACGAGAACCGGGAACCCGGTGGAAAAGTTTAACGGCAAGCAACGAAGTCAGTAAAGGTTTTTTCATGTATTTAGTTTAAAATATTTAATATTTACATTTAGTGGCAATCTATTCACCTGTTTCCTGGTTAAAGTTTAATTACAAGCACTTTAATTATATTTATATAAATTTTTACTTTTATATTATCGATAAACACTATTACTAATTTTTTTCTTTTCAATTTAGTGCATAAAAATAATGAAATTCTTACAGCTACTTAGTATTGGCCAAGTACTTGGTCAAAATTTGACTGCATATAGAGTACTCAGCAGATTAGCTGAGTGCAAAGTACATATCAAGTACTTGATGCAGCTCTAATTGATAAATCAGATAATAAAAAGAGGGGGGGGGCTAAAACTAGAGCTGTACTTTGTGCTAAGTATTCGGCCAATATAGAGTAGTTGTGAGAATTTCATTAATCTTATGCATTATTGAAAGAAATGTGTTAATGAGTGATATTTATTTTATACTAGCCGCCTTCGGTGACCAGCTGGCTCGCGATCCTTGAAAAATCCGACTTTATGAAACTCCCGCTCGGTGGCGCCTGTGACGTCTTTTTCCCATTTCAGATCTTACAACAGTTTACAGACATACAGTGAAAATAGCTTTATTGAAAAATTTAATCACAGTAAATTCCCGCTCGGTAGCGCCTGCGGCGCCCTCTTCCCATTTCATACCTGAAACAGCCTGTTCGCTCACCATGTTATGATCCTTCAAATTTATGATTTTAGCAAAGTCCCGCTTGATGGCGCCTGTGGCGCCTTATCCCCGTTTTATAACTTACAACACCTTCCTTGCTCATTAGAATTTTAAATATTGAAATTTAAAAATATTACAGCACCATCTGGTGGTAGAAATTTCTGTAATTTATTGTTCAATTCTAAATCAGCAAAGCTTTCAAATGATGTATTACTTATGAAATTATTTTAATTAGTAACTTAGATACCAAAAAAAAACCTAATCAGGAAATCTTAAAACGTGTAAATCAGGTGAAATCTCGAATTCCACTTTCGATAATATGAAAGTACTTTAAAATATCATTCGAATAATGTATTAAAAATAATTTAATCATAATTAGAATTTGAAATATTGAAATTTTAAAATATTACAGCGCCATCTGGTGGTAGAAATTTCTGTAATCTATTGTTCAATTTCAAATCAACAAAGCTTTCAAATGATGTCTTACTCATGAAATTATTTTAATTACCGAAATTTTGTGTATAATATAACCCGCAGGTAATCTATAAAAAAAAAACTTGACTTTGTATATCCTGGCTACATCCCATATAGCACAGTTTGACAGCTGTGACAGCTGACCAGGTGCAAAAAAATATCATTAAGGACTTCCTTTTCTTAAACAGCTTTACCCAATAAAAGCCGAAAAATAATTTGCTATACGTCCCCCGAAACGTTTGCTTCTTACCCCGCATTCTTTAAAGAGGATCGTTTCCTGTATTGGTAAATGTTAGTCGATGCATTCAAGAAATATTATGTTTACTAATATATATCTTTCATTTGCTGAGTGTTACAAAGGAATTAAATTATTCAATATACAATATATATATATATGTATAAGTATTTTACCGTATGTTATTTATTTCAATATGATGTATTTATTAAGTTCGATGAGCTAAGCGCATTTACACTAAATAATGACAAATATTCTCTTTCTTTCTGTCTTTCTCTCTTTTCTTTTTTTCTTCTCAAATGAATAAGACGTACATGACTAATTATTGTGTATTAATAACTGAACTGTAAGTTGATATCTCTTTATAAATTCTTTCAAGATATTTAAACTTCTATAAATCTAAAGTTTTGTTGATTAACTATAACACACGCCTCCCTATATTAATATATATATATATATATATATATATATATATATAAACAGATTTACAGAAATTCGTCTAATTTTGCATACAATAATCAACCGATGCCCATGAAGACGTATTAGGTATATTACGTGCTTTTATTATTTGAATTCTAATTATTTCTTTTTCTTTTTATTTAATTTTTCACTTTCCTAATTAGATATATTTCAGCACTTATATTTCCTTTTGTACAATGTTTCAAAAGGTTTAATATTATAGATATATATAGATACACACGCACACAAAAGAAAAAAAAAAAAAAAAAAAAAAAAAAGATAGAAAAGAATTTGCCCGTGCTTTAATGAATGTATTTGTACATTTGCAGTTCTTAATAAATTGATTTTTTATTTTGCTTTCGATAATCTTAATATAAATAAAAGTCATTGTTTGTTTGTATGTAAGGGAAAGAGGTTAAAATTATACCAAACAAATTTCTGCTTATGATAAAATCTTTTAATGGGTGTTTTGAAATCTCTCAACCTCTTGAAAACAAAACCCGACACGCAGAAAAAAATTTAGTCAACCTGACCTAAACCCGAATCGCTAGAAAAAATAGTATGTTGTGGCCACCACAAGACTTTCTTCTATATTTTCCTGTACAAATTCACTAAGTGCGAATAATTTATTAAATCTATTATTTATTAAAATTATTTAACATGATAAATGCAAATCCTTTTCATCTTAAGGGAATCTAACACTAAGTAGCCAAAGGAATACAGTTTTATCGCCTATAAATCTGTACTGATAAGTATAAAGGATTTAAGTCCAAAAATGTCGATTTTGAGTTAAGTACATAGTCAGACTCAGAAAAAAATTCTCTATCGATTGGTATAAAGGATTTAAGTGTATGTCATTTAGTCTTTGAGAAAATCCATTGGTAAAAAAAGACTCAAGTCAGAAATTTAGCATTAATCTTTGTATAAAACAATTAATTCAATTTTTTCCCTTTATTAAATGAAGATTGACAATCACTGAATGGTATAAAGCGTATAAACCAACATAATCCCTTTTTCCTAATCGATTCTTCTTATTTGTTTTTAGCTAGTTTAACATTATTTTTCGTCTCCTGAAAAATCAAGAATATGGACTTAAATCCTTTATACTTATCAGTACAGAAACAACATCTTAAAAATCCGTTTTTATAATGATTATCTCATATATCAAGTTTCGTACAGTAACATGCCACAAACGTTGAGATATAGCCATCACTTATTGATGAAATTAGCAGCATAGGAGCGCCACCTATTGACCGATAAGAATCCAAGTTGAGTCAACATAATGTCCCATAGTGGCCTTCTTACATATCAAGTTATGTTTGATGATACGCAATAGAATCCGAGACATAGCCTTCCATTAAATTGTGGAAATCGCTGTGTAGCAGCGCCACCTGTTAATCGGTTTACTCCAAAAGTTGAGGGCACTAATTTTTGTTAAGATGCATCTATCTACATATAAATTTATGTGCAATTCTGTGCAGTAGTTTCTGAGATACAGTCATTCCTTAAATTGCGGAAATCGCTGTATAGTACAAAATATGTTGGTCGATAAGCATTCAAATTGAATAAGCATAATATCGTATAATGGTTTTCTCACTTACTAAGTTTTCTTTGATAAAACGCAATAGAACCTGAGATATAGCCTCCCTCGTAATTGCAGTAGCAGCGCCACCTGTTGAGCGGTTCACACCAAAAGTTGGCATGCACTATTTTTTGTTAAGGTGCACCTACATACAAGTTTATATGTAATTCTGTACAGTAGTTCCTGAGATATACAAACTTTGTTTAAATTTTATTCATTGGTCCTTGAGATACAACATCCACAAAATTTGTGATACAGACAAACATTTTCTAAAAACAGTCAAATCGTCTTCAGGACATCCCAAAACATGAAAATACATCAAAAAGTTTCACGAATCCAATACTTTTTCCATATATACATACAGAAGAAAGTGAAAATAGCTTAAAAAGAAAGAAAGAAATTGTTTTAACCTTGATTCTGATAACCGCTAATTTTTTCAGCGTCTTTGTCGCTTATGTCATGTCGGATCTCGGTCACCACTGCCTGCTGAAGCGCCTTACCTGGGCAATCAATATTGAACTTCATTGGATGCTAATTGCTGCTATTATTCCGTGGTTTTCTATGAAACTCGCTCATAATACGGCTTAAGTTCCACTAGATTTCCGTGAGAGCATCAGAAACAGGCGTGGGACATAAGTGTTCTCAATCGGTATTAATTCGAAAATTTACAAAGCGTAATTTAAAAGTCTATTGTACAATGCCTTGTTAAACATGTTTAGATTAATAGCTACATAAGATTGAAAATTGTTCTTAAATATGTAGTTTTTTGTCTAAATTATACACAAAATCTTGAAAATTCGAACACGGAAAAAAAGAGAAAATCTCAGAATTCTGATAATTCAACATTTAACTAAAAAATTACCCTAAAATAATACTATTAGATAAGATGTATAAATACTGATTTTCAGCAAAATGATGCTTATCTATATAAATAAAGAGAAGTGTCTCTGTCTGTCTCCGCTCTGGTGCTAACACTACTGATCACAGAGCTGATAAAACTTGTCATATCGGTACCTGGGACCCTATAGGTGTGCACCTCATCGAGATTTTTTCGAATTTGAACTTTTTTTTTCTTTTTTTAATTTTAAATATTGGCTTTTATGTTTCATCTTTCATGAATTTATTCTTCCATTGTAATCGCCTGCATTCTTAGCAACGGCTATTGCACAATTTATTACTTTCTCTTACCCATAGGGTCGAGAAAGTACTGTTTTAGGGTCAAATTTTCGAACGTGAGTTTTTGTTATACTTACAAGTTCTGAGGTCCCCTGAATACGAAAATCATGTTTTTAGCGAATGGTCTGTGTGTCTGTCTGTTATCAGCATATCTCAAGAACAAATAGTAGCAGAAATTCCAAACTCGGTATTCCAAATGTGTATCATATAGGGATTTTACACTAAGCTTTTCGTTGAGATGAAGCCAATGGTTCGTGTACAGGAACACTCAAAAGTATTCAAATACATTACGTCTATACGGGAAATTGCAGGTAAGTAGAGTTTAACATCTATAGACTGCACTAAACAAAATGAAACGAATATATATTTTTTGTAATAGAGATAGTCAACTAGGAAAAAAAAATTGTGTATGTAGGAGCCTCGCCTCCCCCCTGGGGGAAAGTCCCTCCTCGAGGGGAGTAAATTTTCATGATGGATATCTTTCAAAAGAGCTCGCCAGTTCTTTTAAAACGAATGGTTGAACCATCGATCTGCGATAATTCAAAATAAAGTTATCGATTTTTTTCATTTTTAACATTTTTTTTTTTTTTTTTTTTTTTTTTTTAATGTAATATTGAGAATAAATAAATAAATTTAACTTTTTTTGCATATTTAGTGTTATATTACTTCTCTAATATGGAAATCGTCTGCATTATCATGGAAGATAATTTTTTTAAATAATAATTTTAATAAATTATTTTTACGAATTTGTATAAAAAAATATAGAAGAAAGTCGTGTGGTGGCCACAACACACTAGTTATTTCTTGTTAGTAGATGTGCTTTACTAATAATATTTTACCATTTGCAAGAAAGCTGTTCGGGAATTGAAATAAATTCCTCATAGAGATATGGTAAATAATATACGTTTTAAGCTAAATATTCATCGCTTGTTTTTTGTATATTTATACATTTTGAGGCTTCCTGATTACCGTAGTCAAGTTTTTTAACGTTTGATCTTTGTCTGTGTCTCTTAGAGTAACTTAAAAACGAATAATTTTAGGAGATCCAAATGTTGTATTTTGAAGTTAATATAAGTTTGTTGCAGGAAAAGTTTGATCAAGATTGATATGTTTCGATGTATGTTGCGTGTGAAAATTGTCTGTATAATTTTAAGTAAACTTTTAATTTTATTAACAGAATTAAATTCTATATAAATGTAGGTGCATAGCCCCTCTCACACAGAACTAATTATCATATAAAACTCTTCCGAAGCCTAATTTGAATTGTTTTACATAGGTTTACATAATAGTACTCACTATCTTACCCCTTAATCTCCAACCTGTATTTATAGTATTAAATTTCATGGTAAGAGAAACTCGAGTGAGTGACACACCAGATTGTTTTAATTTATTATATATATTGAAAATAAAATGGCAATACAGTAGAAGAAAAGATTTATTATATTAAATTTTAAATTTAAAAACTTATTTATAACAGTTTATGCATAATTTTTATTGTATAAGAGCTTTTTATTTTTCACTTTTAAATATCATTCCTTTAATATATATATATATATTTTTTTTTCTTTCTCTGTGTTTTTTTTTTTTTTTCATTCATTCATTCATTCATTCATTCTTTTTTTTTTTTTTTTTTATTTATAGTATTTATCGGAAAAAATCGTAGCATATCATAGAAACCATTAAACTGATTTTTTTATGAATTTAATTCCTTTTAAAAGAAAGTATACTTTTTATTTCATTTATTATATTGCTCGGAATGATATGATAATATAGTGGAAGTAGACGGAACTATAAAATACACGGTTCAAAAAATAAAATATTTAATAGATGTTGAGATACAGTCACCTTTAAAATCGTAGTTTTTTTTTTTTTTTTTTTTTTTTTTTTTTTAATAATAGCAGATCTACCTGTCGTCGATAAATATCCAAAATGAAATATCCTGGAAAGATATTTCTGCAGGCAGTGGAAACCCGGACCCGCTGTAGTGCGGGTAGAGAAAAAAAGGCCGTAGGCAGCAGGTACCCGAAGCGAGGTTTAGAGCGATTTCAATATATATTTTTTAATTTTTATTTATGATGGGATGAAAAAAATGAATACCAATCCAACTCTTTTGAAAATTCATTTAAATATAGTGAGCAGCGAAGCGGGCGAAGCCTGAAAGTTTCATATAAAAAGGAGAAATAACGCACATATAAAATAAGAGACTAAAATTTTAATGCCTGTTTTCGCCTTAATTTAACACCTACAGTGCGATTATAGTAGATCTATATTTCATTTCTTAAAAATAAATAAATAAATAGCATTATAGATGTTTATGTATTCTCTCTGTCTCTGTCTCTCTTTTAATACTTCCTAACAAGTTTGAAAAGTGTTAATGACTTCGGTTTGTCTCTCTGCGTCTGTCTTTTTGTTCGCGTTCTAACTTTCAAAAATATTTATGAAATTTCTTGAACTGACATATATTATTTTATTTTACTATTGGATATTTCTTATTTAAAATGGTGTGAATACCTCTACTGGTTTGTCTACAGGGACACCTAAAAACATTCCAAAGCATTGTGTTCTATGAGAGGTATTTCTAAAAATCATATAATAATAATTTTACTTCTCACAAATCTTAATGAAACTGAAATATATTATTCAAGTTTACAATCGGATGTTCCTTAAAAAAAAAAAAAAAAAAAAAAAAAAAAAAAAAAAATGGAGTACATACCACCGCTGATTTGTATACAAGAATTCCCGAAAGTATTCCAAAGCATTCCGTTCTATGAGAGGCATTTCTATACACCAAATTTTAATAACTTGACTTTTCACATATCGTAGTAAAATTGAAGTGTATTACTCATATGTACACAAAAATATTTTCTATAGAGTATAGTATGATCCGTATTAGATTTGTAGGGCCACACAAAAATATTCAGTTACATTATGGGCTATTATTGGAAAGTGACTGGAATTGCATTTCCGATAAACATTAAGCGTGCTTAACCCTTTCTAACAATTCTTAAGTGTGAATATGATTGCAATTTGTATATCTATCTATCTGACTGTCCATCTGTCCGTTCCGATATTCTATAAATATTTTGGAAAATTTTAAATAACGATACTCTGTTCACTATGGAATGTTCCCTATTTAATATGGTGTTAATAGGTCCTATACATAGGTATATGTACAAAAACATCCCGCTCGCCCCCCCCCCCTTCAAAAAAAAATGTATTGCGTTTTAAAACAGATTTTTATAAACCCCATTTAAATAACTTACTACCGTAAAAATCATAAAGAAATCAACATTTAATGCTAGTAACTAGCGAGCTTCGCCCGCTAGCGGGTCAGTATTTTCAAATGAATCACTAAAATTAATGAATCACTAACAGTAACTTTTAGTGTCAAGAAAAGAAATAAAAAAAAATCATTTCTGATTGGGTAAAAAGTCCGCCCGGGTCCCCACTGCCTTCGGCAGCGCTGCCCAGTGCGCGCTGCGCGCACGTATTCCTTCCCTGACCCTTCGTGCCCCCCCCCTCAAAAAAAAAAAAATTCTGATCGGGTAAAAACTCACACCGGGTCCCCACTGTCTTCGGCAGCGCAGACCCATGCGCGCTGCGCGCGCACGTGTGTGAGTATACGTGCACTGCGCGCACATATTCCTTCTCAAATCAAATTTTTATTCTTAAGAAAAGAAAATTAAAAAAATCATTTCTCATCGGGTACAAAGTCGGACCGGGTCCTCACTGCCTACGGCAGCGCAGTCCCGTACGCGCTGCGCGCGCTCAAGTTAAGGAATACACGCGCTGCGCGCGTATTCCTTCCCTGATCCTTCGTGCCTCCTAAATAAATCATTTCTGATCGGGTAAAAACTCCCACCGTGTCCCCACTGCGTTCGGCAGCGCAGACCCATGCGCGCTGCCCGCGCACGTGTGAAGGTATACGCGCGCTACGCGCACATATTCCTTCTCAAATCAAATTTTTATTTTTAAGAAATGAAAATAAAAAAAAAATCATTTCTTATCGGTTAAAAAGTCGGACCGGGTCCCCACTGCCTTCGGCAGCGCGGTACACGCCTATATCTTCCCCACCCTTTCAGCCCTTCCTAATTAACCTACATATACCAAGTTTGAACGGTCTAACTGAATTAGCTGAGATGCAAAAAAAAACTTAATCAGAACACCTCAAAACGTGTAAATCTGGTGAAAACTTTCGATAATATAAAAAAACTTTAAAATATCTTTCGAATGATGTATTAAAAATAATTTAATCATAATTAGAAATTGAAATATTGAAATTTGAAAATATTACAGCGCCATCTGGCGGTACAAATTTCTGTAATCTACTATTCGATTCCAAATCAACAAAGCTATCTAATGATGTATTACTTATGAAGTTATTTTAATTAGTAGTTGAGATACAAAAGAAAACCGATTCAGGAGACCTCAAAACATGTAAATGAAGCGAAATCTTGAATCTCACTTTCGATAATATAAAAGTACTTTAAAATATCTTTCGAATGATGTATTAAAAATAATTTAATCATAGTTAGAATTTGAAATACGCGTATCAGAATAAAATTTAATTTGCAATTAAATTGTACATTTTTTATTTATTCTGGAAACCCGGTGAAATTTTAACTGCAACTTCGTCTTGTGATGTTAAAAGTTTGTAGCATGTGTGAAATAATTTTGAAGAAAATTGAAGCATTTTGAAATTTGCAATTTTTATTTCCAGTACAAAATCAGTAAAGCAGGAAATAAAATCTATTTATTCTTTCGCCCGGCGCCATGGTAACCGAAATATGTCTAGAAGGAAATTAAAAAAACTCTTGTGATTTGTTGCCACCTTTTTTTCATACTTTAGTTAATTTTAAAAAATCTAATTGTCCGATCGATAAACCGTTTAAACCATCGGATTAAGAAAAAAAAGCCCTTTCCAATGGTATCTTATTTGTAACGATACGACTGATATTTCTAATTATTTTCCACTTTTTCCGTAAAAATGTCACTTTTTAAGCATTTAATCATAAATTCTGGGTCATTTTTCGGTAGATATGGGTCGACGTTTTAATTAATATCTCTGCTAATTAGGGTCGCATCGCTTAGCGAATTATCGCGATGTCGATATGAAGAAATTCTGCGTCTGTCGACACCGGTTTCGAGGCGCTGCGACCATTAGCGCCGGAGCTTTAGCGGTCACAATGCATTTCTCACAGACAGACAGACAGAAAGACAGACAGACAGACAGATGCGCACAGATTTTAATAATATAGGGAGATACTAAAATAATGCTTTGTATACAATATGGTATGGTTAACCTCGATATTGTCAGGGCTGAATAAAAATGTTCAAATCTATTAAAGATTGCAGTTAAAATCTGAAGACTGCATTTTCATTCGTGTTAAGCATTTTAAACATTTTCAACAATATTTAAGAGTGACTATGAATTCAGTCTTAATATGTATGCCTTTTAGTCCTGTCTGTCTTGAAAGGAAACAAACAAACAACAACAACAAAAAAAAAGATTACTGCGTATATTTATACGCAGTTAAATACCGTTTCTACATTTTTCATTTATTAGTCTTTTACGTTTTATATATCTATTTTGTACAGTTATAGTTAAAATTCTTTCCTATTGATTACAATACAAAATTGTTTGGTTTATACGATTCGAATATCGACTATAAATCTTTTTTTTTTTTTTTCTCTTTTCTAGTATTAGCAAACTTTCTGCTTAAGTCCTTATTTCTTATTTCTTCAGATATTAATTATCTTAAATTTTGTGAGAAATTTCATGATTATGTTTATTATTATTATTCTTTTTACGTCACTCTAAGGAGAAAAAAAGCAAAAACTTTATTTGTAATGCTAAATTTAATACCCATAGAAAATCAGTGATTCAGATATTTGTTTATTAAAGTTATTTTGCAATTAATGCCTATCTTTAATGTTTAATATTTATTAATAATATATTTTTATTCGTGTTCAAGTTAAGCAATCATAATTAGTACTTTTATTTTAAAATTTATTTACTATCTTTAATATAAATAAATAAATTAAATAATTAATTAAAATAAACATAAACACGTATATTTTGATTTTAAGTCTTTATAAATATCGTTTTATGTCATTTCCTTGAAAAATGTATATGGTCTCAAACTAGAAATAACCCGTGTCTTTTATCCTTCTCTTATCTGTTGTCCTTTTTCTAAGAACGCACTACGCACCTGAAAATCATTTTAAGGGGTTTTCTGTAGTTTTAAAAGAAGAAAATAAAGGGACAATTTCTTCTCCGTTAAAAATCCTTTATCTCTTTACAGAGGAGGGCAAAAAAACTATTAATCTTCATCGATCACTCGAGCTTGTGAAATTTGGGAATACACGTATATCCTGCGGGGTATCATCCGGTGCGGGGTATCTATCGCGAACAACGAGAAAATCAACATCAGTCTCGTTTTTGTTTCGGAAGTCTCGATTATTAACGCATAATAAAGATGAAATTGAGGACAGTGAAAAGGAATTTGATGAGGATTTGAATTAAATATTTTATGAATTGCTGTGATTTCTTATCTGCCTTCATGGTTTGAAGATAAATTTTATTTTGCTGCAGATAGGTTCAGAAAATACTGCTATTGGGATTTTTATGTTTATTATTATTTTTATCATGAATTTTTATATAATTCATGGTATATGCATTTTAATGAAAGATGATTTGGGCACTTTAAATTCACGGAAGGTTTATTTTATTTCATTAGTAAAAGGAGTCGATAAAAGTAGAACTTAACGATTGTCATTATTTGAAAATGGTGTATATCACCATCGATTCAGAGAATAGATGTCCTGGAATCAGGAATCTACTGTGCATGGGCAAAAAGAGTTAGTTTATTTAAAGAGAGAAAAACATCAAATTTCTTAATTTGTTTATATCACCTCATCAATGCAATCGCAGTCCAATGCACCAAAAAATGGGTGCTAAAAAATGATAAATTTTGTAAGCAAGCATCATAAATTAAAAAAATAATAATAAATAAATTAATAATTGTTTTTTGTACTCAAAAAAAAAAAAAAAAAAAAAAAAAACTTGTACCCTCGTCAGAAAAAAGCAGGGTTGGCAAGTTTTTTCCAAGTGGAAGAATGGAAGAAACTGTTTTTCTTAAAAAATTATGTTATAAATTGCAGATTTGTAAGATACAATGGATGCATTTATCTTATAAACAACTTTAAGTAACTTTAAAATTATACCTATAAAAATTTAGTAACATTTAATTAATAATTATGGGTATTTTTACCAAAGTGATCTTCGTTATCTGATGATTACGTTGTAAAATACTCAAAATCCAGTTTGAAAAAAAAAATCAATTTCAATTTAAACAGTGTAAAGTTTTATAATTTAGACAATTTTATTTTTTTAACTGTTATTAAATAATAGTTTGGATTTGCATCACTTTCTTATATTTTCTGATAAAGCAGTTTTTAACAAACATCCAGTTAATTAAAAGAACCAGTAGTCAATACTGTATTACAAAATGTCATGAAAAACTTTATTTTCTTTATAGTCATATACGGTATAGTAAACTCTAATCCACAGATTTATAATCTGCATATCCTTCTAATCCATAATTGATTTTTTAATGTAAAAGAAATTTACATCTCATATTTAAAAAAAAATTCACCTTTCTCACATTTTTACTTTTTTTTTTAAAACAAAATTTTTACCTTAATACTTGCTTTGAAACACAGTTGGAAAAGGGGGGGGGGGGGTAACATTCTTGTATTTATTATCCTGCAATTTATGTACACTAGCACTTAAAACAAACCACTATTACATCAATGTTTAACAAAATTAATCAGTGATGAATATTATTTCTGAACTTTCAAAAGTATTTTTTTTTTGTGTGTTTTTTAAATATGTTTATTTACATTATACATGTACCTATTATATGCAAATAATATGGCTAAAAATTCCATAATTATTATCACTTGCACTGTTTGAACGTATAATAATATGAGATAGTATCTATGCAAAAACTTCTAAAAATATTAGCATTAAAAAGTAATAACCCATCACCTGTATATATTTAGTGTTTGTTTTCGAATAACTTATTTTTCTAAAAATATTTTTAATATTAATTGGATTATAGTTTAGATTTGACATTATATTTATGCTTTGAGTTTATATAGTTCATAAATTTTAATTTTGAACATCTGTTTTGTCTTCTGGTTGGTTTCTTCAATTTTCTTCCAGTTTTTTCCAGTTTCTACCACTGTCCTGAAAGAAACCCAACCCTGGAAAAAAGAAAAAAAAAAAAAAAAAAAAAAAAAGTGCATGACTGCAGTGATGCAGCATCAAAGTTCCTTACAAAATTTTAAATTTATTATTTATCTAATGATCACAGAAAAGTGTGACAGTATGCCTTTTGATTGCATAATTTGGGTGTCAATATGTAGTATAATAGCCGAAAATTCAAGAATTTTAGGATAACTAATGATATTTAAAGCTATTTCAGGAAATTTTTTAAGAATTCAGGAAAACCAGGATAAGTATTATCCCTGCTTTTGAGACTTTTTTTATTCATTTGAAATAATTTGAATGAAACTGTATTATAGAAAGTTTAAATTGTTTAACAGGATTTTATACATATCAGACAATATAAAACTCAATGGCCAAGCTCATGAAACATTATTCACCCCTTTCTTTCTTGGACGTTTAAATGCATAACTAAGATTTTTTTTTTTTTTTCATTTCTTAAAATATTCCAGATGCATAAAATAAATTTTTTAAGGAGTACAGCGACTCTCAATCTGTAAACTTGACACAAATAACTTGCTTACAATATTTGTAAACTTTACAAATATTGTAAGCAAAACTTAAAAATGGATCGTTTCTACGTGCTTGACAATGCTTGTTTACAGACAAAAAATATAATAAAACTATTAAAATAATAATTCTTACCAGAAATATAATAGTCCGTAAGCCTGTATTTAATAAATCTTTAAAATACGTAATCTATATCTATAAAATGCTACAATATCTTTGAAATACGTAAAATCACTTTAAGTAATTTAAGATGCACAATAAGTTAGGGGAACAAGCTAATTGTTGCGGTTTGTCTTTAAGATTTACCTTCTACATGCAAACATGATGACAACTTTCATAATAATATCATTACGGGGTCTTTGAAAGATAAAAAAGGGAGGTGCACAAACCTTTGTTATAACAAACCCATATACCAGTTTGCAATATTCTACGACCAACTGTTTTTGAGTTATTCAAGATACACACATACGTACATACAGATGCTATGAAAAGTCATTTTAAGTCATAGATATTTCTGAAATGGAAGCTCATTTTAAGACCATTGTTGCATATGTAAAACTAGACATCAGGACCGTCACAAATATAAATTTGCAACATTTTACGATCATTCGTTTTTGAGCTGTGCAAGATACAAAATCCATTTCACAAATTGGGATTACTACAATACTTCCTTATACTCAACCTTAAAATGAACCCACCCTTCCTACAATCCAGAACAAAGGAGGACACTTTGTTTTTGTCGTTTTGGTCCCACTAATTTTTTTGCTATCTTTTAAATATGAGTTTTTTAGTATGATAGCATATTTGTTGATATGGACAAATTGAAATGCTCTTAGAATATCTTTAATAAGGAATATCTTATAGGTAAATATATAAATTTTCGACATTATGTTTGCTCCCTAGCCATTGAGATTCAGGGAATTTTGTTCTGATTTTTTAAATGAAAATTTAATATATTTAATTATTATTATTATTATTATTATTATTTTAATTGCTATTGCACTTTTTTTTTTTTTTTTTTGAGGTTATTTTTATTTTTTTATTTTATTTAGATTTAACTTACTTTAATCGATGTAATTTGATTTGTAATTTACAATTAGTTACTAAATTTTGTGACTTGAAAAGTATTGTTAACAATAACAATACCTTAATATTGAAAAGGAATCGCCATTTGAATATATATTTATTAATAAAGTCTGAATTAATTTAAAAATAATAAAATACAGATAGTTTTCTTTAAAAAAAGGAAAAAGAAAGAAAGAAAACCTTAGGATATTAAATATAATTTGCTTTTAGTGACAGAATGCTATTTCTTTCAATGAACTAGTTATTAACTTGCAACTATCATAGACTATTTTTTCATACGTATATGTGTGTGATCATTTATGAAGTTTTTTAATTTATATACAGTAAAGACCCAGAAATCCGCCGAAGTCTGAAATCCGCAACAACTTGTCAGATACAAACAATGAAATTCACTATTAATAAATTACAAAACTGCAAATCAGAATTTTTGAAAAAGATCTTAAATAATAATTTTATGTTTGCATTTTATGATTACAAAAAAGAAAAACAAAATAATAATATGTAAGACTGCAAGATCCAAGTTGCTGCTAATGAAATTATTGACAGTATATTAAATTCATCAAAAGAAAATAATGATTATTGTGATATGATGAAATCAATCAGGTAAATAATAACAAACTAATTTTTTTAAAATGCTTTTTGATGAAGGCATAATTTTTAAGGAAGAACTCAATAAAATTCGTAGAAAAATAAATTTGTGTTACTACTATTTAAAATAAATAATAAAAAAAATAAATAAATAAATCATGCAGGTTCAAGTTCAGTTTAAAATTAGCTACGTGTGAACAGATTTTATCTAAGTTTGACAATTTTTTTTTTTTTTTTCATTTTTACTTATTGTTTTTATTATATATTTTTGTTAATGTTCATTATTATTCTTATGTACCTAGTAATTTAATATTCAGTGTTATTATTCACTAGTATGTATTTAGTTTGATTAATTCTGTTTTTATTATTCAAAGTGAAAATCATTTTTTATGGACCCCGAAATCCTAAAATCTGCACAACCTCTGGTCCCGAGCTGTCTGGATTTTTGACTCTCTACTGTATTAATTAATTTATATAATATATATATATATATGTATGTATGTATGTGTGTGAAAGAGAGATGTTTCATTCGATTTGATTGTGATAATCACACTTTCACTGAGTTTGCATTATAAACTGAAATTATTTATTTCAATAAATTGATTTGTCTTTTGCGTCACGCTATCCAAAACTGCGAGTAAAATTTGTGCAAATGTTTTTTTGCATCACACTATCTCTTTGCACAAACAAATTTTGACTTAGTTGGATACCATGGTACAAAGTAACATTTACATAAATTTTACTCACAGTTTTGGATAGCGTGACGCAAAAGACAAATCAATTTATTGAAATAAATAATTTCAATTTATAATGCAAACTCAGTGAAAGTGTGATTATTTGACAGTATACTTAAAAATTAAAACCACTGTTTCAATGTGTAAATATTCTTTATTAGACAAAACAAAGGTAATTTTAGTGGAATCTAAAAACAAATCTTTTAAAGTGACATTGAGACGTCACTGGAATTTTGATATCATTCCTTTTAAAACTGTTATTTTGAAATTGAAATGCAAATGAAAAAGCATCAGTGAGTATATTTTATATATTTGTCTTATCTTGAAGTTAAAAATATGTTTGCATTGTAAATATAAATAAAAGAAAAAAGCAAATGATCAAATAAGAAAAATCTATGTATATTTTAACCAATAGCAAAGCATCACTTAAAATTTAAAATTTGATATCATTATTTTGAAGACCCATATTTCAGCGATAAAGTAGCTGCATCACCTGATAAATATTACCTACAGTTTTCTTGGAAAAAAAGTGGAGTGGAAAGAAAAGGGGGGAAATGTCAGGGGGATTTCGTCAGTACAATCCACTGTGAATAACTGTTCCTCCCCTTTCCATTAAGGGAAACGACCTTTGATCCCCATCGAAACGCAATTGTATGAGCTGTAAAATATAAAAATGGAGCCAAACTGATATAGCAACCCTTTACACGTGTTCATAAAAGTTTCAGACTGCGTGTGCGTATGCGTTCACTGGTTGTCTGGTTCACTGTCCAGTCCAGTTCTGTTTATCAACTTCTGTGGTGTCGTCTGGTTTTTCCTATTTCTTGTATTCTCCCTGCAGTGTCTGATCCCAATCTCTTCTGGTATGTCATGGTTTCATTCATTTTATTGCTCTGCATTTCTAAAAATATCTATACTGAATTAAAGAGATGAACAATATATATATATATATATATATATATATATATATATATATATCTGTATAAAGAAAAAAGGGAAAGGTATAATTTATATAAATTTCTATTATTATAATTTAACATTATGTCTGATTTAAACGGAATTGAATTTACTGCAAGAGGTCAATTTTTAAAATGTGTGATGAATGTTTTGTCATTTGTAATAAAAAATCATTGTCCAGGCGTTTATATTATTTTTATTTTCTGTTTTGATCATTTAAATTCAGGAATATTTCTTTTGTTATTACTATTACATTTTTTATTATAAATATATATATCGTGGTGTATGCTGCAAAATAGTGGCAACGCTCCCTTGATAATTTAAAGAAATATCCCTTGTTTAAATATTTTAAAATGGTATTTTACTGCTGCCTAAAACAACAAATGAATACATAACATATATACTTTGTTAAATAACAATTATGGTGATTTGGTGGTGTGTCTATTACAATAAAAATAGTATTAATCTATGTATTTCTATCTTTTTTTTTTTTTTTAATCCACGCGCAGTTTTTCGGTTCAGAGCGTGAAGGATTTTGTTTGAGGATTATTAAAGATATAATTTTTGAAATCTATATAAATAAAGAGACGTATCTCTGTGTGTGTGTGTCTCTGTGTCTGTCTGCGCTCTGGGCTCTGGTGCTCACGCTCACCTTACTAACAGCAGAGATAAAAAACTGGGTAGCTGGGAGTTGGAACTGGAACCCTGTACGTAACCCTCGACATCATCGGCCGAATAACTGGTTCATGACGTCACTCTACTGGGATTCAGAAGTGCCGTCGCATGATGATTTTTTTTTTTTTTTTTCCCCAAGGTAATTTATCCAGAGAAAAAGATTTGCGCATTTTATGATTTTCAGTTTTATTATGTATGTATTGCATAATGTCCAGTCTTTATTTTAGGCATTTTTAACACACTATATTCATAAAAAAAGATACGAACAAATAATAAAATAAAATAAAATAAATAGCTGGATTAATTAGAAAAATTATTATTATTTATTGCTTCGGGATTACTATGGATAAATAGAGAAGGTTTATAACTGTTATTATTATATAATAAACTTTTTTTCTTTTTCCTGTTCAAATATTTCATTCTTTCCTTTCTTTTTTCGTATTTCTCTCCCTATTTTTCCCGCAATAATGAATGATTAAAAAAAAAATAAATAAATAAAAATAAAATCTCTCCAGATATTTTTAATTAGATTAGTCAAGAAAAATTATATCGAAATTAATTGATTATTCCTAAAACGATAATATTAATTTGCTATTAGAAATTCAATAATATATTAAAACCGCACTATTTTAAAAATTATATATATATATATATATATATATATAATATTACGTTATAAAATATCAATACTATTTTATAATTTGTTTCTTAAAATAATATTTTCGTTTTCAGTTGAAACACCCGAAATTAATTTTAATACAGTATAACAATTAAATAATTGAGAAATATGTTAAAGAAGGTTTTAAAATATTTGTGTAAATAATTTAATAAATCTTTAAATAATCTAAATATAGATTTAATAAACTAGTGTACAGTAAATATTTTTTAAAACTTATTAACACATCACTGTAATGATGTGTAAAGAAGTTTTAAAGTATAAATTATTATTCAAGATTTGTTATAAAAAACTTCAATTTAATCTTGAATCAATCGTTTAAATATCTTTAATATATATGCACATAAATCACAATATCTTTTGGTTAATATTTTTCTTTATTATTATCAATATTATGTGTAAAAGTATAAGAAAAAATATGAAAAAAATTAAAATATTTTTTTATTTTTTTAGTTTGTATCATTCATTTATAATACTCTCCATTTAAATTACTTTCCTTTCTCTCTCTCTCTTTTTTTTTTTTTTTTTTTTTTTTTTATGTTTACAAACAGAAAATAATGAAATATCTGCAGCAAAAATATAACGAATTTATTTTATTTTTTATGTAATGTCTAAGATTTTTCTCAAAAAATGCCATTTTAAACTTTTCCAAAATTGAAAATAAGTAATTAATTCACAATATTTCAATGTTTTTTTTTTTTTTCTTTAGGAAAATTCAGCAGCATCACTATTTAGAATTTCTTTAACACTATAATAAAATCTTGTACTGTAATAAATTTTACTGTACAATAATTATTATTGCACTGTAAAATGAGAAGTACATTTTATAAGAAATTTTCAGAAGTAATAACTAATCACAAGTCATTATTTTGTCTAGAAATTGATTCTTATGCCATGCAATAATTAAATATTTGAATGTAAAAAAATGTACTAATAAGTTAATACACCTTTATTATGTCAACTCTTTTGTGTCACATTCAACATTTGCTATAATAAGTTTTGTTAATTTATATATTTCAGTATTGCAAATTTTGAATATATATATCCATAATATTCTATTCATTCCTCTCTTCCAAACGTTTATGAGATAACTGTGAAAAAAATTCTTTTTTTTTTTTTTTTTTTTTTTTTTTTTTTTTTAAGATTTGGTCTTTATTGTTATTATCATTATAAATCTTTAATTTTTTATCATATTTCTCTATCTTATTTTTATTTATTTTTTTTATGTAGGATATATTAATACTATATTTATAATAATAGTAAAAAGATTTGTCAGACAAAATTTATTAATTATAATAATTTACTTTCCTTATAATATAACTGTGAAAATTCCACTTCAATTTGTAAAAATTGAAGTTTACAGCATTTTTCTCCTTTTAGAAATTTTTTGTTTAGAGTTCATTGTACAGAAAAATTAAAATAATAATAACAATATCCAAAACAACATTTTATCTAGTGCATGCTTCTTATAGCACATCATAATAAAATAATAATAATAAATAATATTTTTTCACTTCTTTTTCTTGGCTGATTATTAAAACAAACTGATTAAATGTCAGTCATATATATATATATTTTTTTTTTTTCTTTATTTACTGAAATACTGAAAAGGAAAACTGGACAATCAAAGAAAAGTGAGTCAATGAAACAAACAAGTGAAAATTTGAAAAATATTTTTATTTCAAAATATGATAGCTTAGATCAATAGTATAACATAATTTGAAACACAAATACAAATTTCAAACAAATTTATAGGCAAGATAATGGGGAATAATATATTTCAATAGTAAATATGGCCTAAAGTTGGGAAAATATATTTTCTTTTCTTTCTGTTTTTTTTTTTAAATAAAATTAATTTAAGAGCAGCTATTCATTATGTAAATATTTTAAAATATTTATGTATGGGGAAATATTACGTAATTTCAATCTAATAAATATATTTAATTATTACTTTTACGTTATATTTATTTACTAAAATTCAATGGAAAAGACTTTTTTCAATATTACGCATTAAATGAAATTTAGTATAAGATATGTTGTAATAACTGACAGGATTGTTTTACAATGTCTCTTTAAAATTATCAAATATTAACTTTCATTTTATTATTTATTTTATTTTTAATGTGATAAATATATAAAAGGACATTTACTAAATTTTTTATTAAATTAACAACCAAGTTGATGAAACAGAATGTACTTTAAAACTAATGACTCCTTTTAAATAATTATTTAAAAAGTTTGGTTGTTATTAAATACTGAGAGTATTAGACAGTTGAAACATTGATTGAAAATAGTTCATTAATACCTCTGCTAATGAATAAATATCGATTATGTAAACTTCAGAAGATTTCTTTGCTCGGGATAATTACTTTAATCTTTTTTTTTTTTTTTTTTTTTTTAGTTTTTTAAAACGAGATTTTGAAACACCATCGTTACGCATCTTACAAAAATTATTTAAAAATATATTCGTAGATGCTAACAAAAAATTTTTAATAATGCTACTAATGGGATGGAAATTAGCACTAGCATTTTTTGATAAAAAGTGAGATATAGTATTTCTATTAATTTCAGATATGATACATAAAACATTAAACCCAAATTTTTCTAGACCTACGATTATTATTATTATTATTATTTTTTTTTAAGTATTGATATAGATCCTTAGCAGATAATTTTTTAACTGCACAACATCTTTATATTTTGATAAAACACTTTTTATCATAAATGCATAGGCACTTGAAAGCACAAGAATCTGAACTATAGGAAGCACCTCCTATATTACCACTTTATACTCCAAAAATTAATTGAGATGTATTTCGTCAATCATTAATATAATTAACATCTTGATCTTCAAGCAATGAATATTTAGTCTTAATGTAATGCAAAAAAAATTAAATCATTAGGATCTAAATTATACAATGTACATAGCCGCTGTAATTTTACTTTCTCTTACAAATCTATATGCTTGGGAAGATATTGTGTAAAAAAATGCGCAAAATATTGAAGTATCACTCGAATACCTGTATTTATACTTATTGCAAATAAGAAAGGAAATTTGTCCTATTATAAATTTTATCATGTTTTCATTATCATCATTTTCTATTGGATTTAATGCCTCAATTACACTTAAGATAATAGAAGTTGGATTTTCAGTTGTGTTCTCATCCACCTGTTTCAATGCATATAATACCTCATTAAATTCATTTGTATTATTTATTGATAATGTAATGTAATAGTACAAGGAAAAGAAAACTTACCTATTTTCCCCAACGTTAAGCCTTTATTGTAACATGTTACTTCGAATTTTTCATTTAATCAAAAGAGATTTCTCTGTTTTTGGAGCAGGATTTGTAATAATATTTAAAAACCATTATTTGCGTTTCACATGGCACAATAATCCAATAATCTTGATTAATAAGCTGTAAGATCGAAGACTTGCTTCCATGCTTTACAGAGCAAATCAACTTCATTTTTAGAGTTTTTGTTTGCAGGGCTTTCCCTTCGAACTGGATTAGGTTTGAAGCACAGCATCTGGATGTAGCCTATTTAAAAAAAAAAAAAAAAAAAAAAAGATATTAGTGAAAAAATTTATAAATATGTATGGGAAAGAATAAATAAATAAACAAACACAATTTATGCATTCCCCCCCCCCCCAACTTTTAATTAAAAATTATTCCCTGGATTGTGCGTTAGATTTATTATATAGTTTAAAAAAATAAATATCTTAAGAAACAATTAAGCATTTTAGAATTTAATTAATTTATTTACTTTCACATTAATAAACATTTTCTCTTCCATTAAGAATTTAAAAATTACTTTGATGTGGTTTGGAAAAATACTAATACGATTTTTTTTTTTTTTTTTTTGGTTAAAAATATTTTTTGATAAATAAAACCTTTCTAGCTATGTGCTTATGGAATCATTTAAAAGATTAATAACAGCTATTCTCCATAATATCATGATTCAGAATTTTACATTTTTACTTGTAAGTAATAGATACATTAAGTTTTTTTTCTTTTTTTTAAGTGTCTATTGGAATGTCAATAATACATATATATGTGTGTGTATGTATATATTTAATTAAAAAAATTAAGAAGTTACGCTAAAAATACTAATTATTTAATATATTTCAAATCTTTCACAGACTGCAAAATTAAAATAAATACTTAGAAATATTAATACCCGATAATATTATTTGCACTTATTAAATTTATGTAAAGTTATTATACAACATAGAAAATATCTTTTCGCAAGGTCTTTTGAATGATGTCAAAAAACTTTATGGAATTATTAATAAAATCGATAGCACTGAATAAATAAAAAGTTTTAACAAATAAAATAATAGTATTATTAAGTAATAAAAATAAAATATTTTCTTACCTTGCTGTACATGGTAGGTTCGAAATTTTCTAGATCTGCTGTCCATTTTCTCCGATATTCTTCCCTTTTTTTGACAAATTCTTTGATTACTATTGCAGTTATATACTATGAATGTACTAGGCATGCTTGAGAGAGAAATTATACAATTTATAATGGAAATAACATCATTTTAATATATGAAATACTTTTTTAGCACGTGTAAAACCCGTTTTTCGCACTCACACTTACAAGAGAAAGAGTAAGATGGAATATGAACTTGAACTGAAATCTTGCTACACTAGTCGGTTCGAAGGTCACGTCGTCAGAAGGATCCTAGTTGAATCCAAGTTTGCTGACGTCACCGCCCTAGACGAAACCAGTTATTTGGCCGATGATGTCGAGGGTTACGCCCTGTAGGTGTGCACCTCATCGAGATTTTTTCGAATATTTTTAATTATTATTACTATTTTTTATTTATTTATTCAGTTTTAAACAGTGCCTTCTCTGTTTCATTTTTCTAAAATTTATTATTTGGTTTCAGTCGTCTGCGTATCTTAACAATGGTTATTACGTTTTCTTCTTTTTTTACTATTATTGTTATATATTTAATTCAGTTATTTGGAGGCGATGTTTTTTTCCCCCTTTTTTAATTTTATTACATTTATTGAAAATTAAATGATAATGCAGTAAAAAAAAAAATAAGTATATTAAATTTTAAATTTAAAAACTTATTTTTAACAGTTATGTTTTTCATTCTTTTAATTAAATACATTGAAAGGATTTTTTTTTTTTTTTTTTTTTTTTTAATTTATTTATTATTTTTTTCAATTTATAGTATTTATTGGAAAAAATTATTGTATATAGTACAAAGGATTAAACTCATAAAAATTTAAGTTTAATTAAAATTTATTGTTTTTTATTTACTTAATTCCTTTTAAATGGAATCCTACTTTTCCTTTTATTTATTATATTGTTCGAAATGATTTAGAGAAGTCAAATGTTGTATTTTGAAGTTAATAAGGTTGTTACATAAAAAGTTCGACCAAGATTGATAAGTTAAAAGAAATAGCGGGAGTAAAAGTTGTCCGAATAATATTTGGAATGAAATTTTAAATTTAATAATAGCTTTGAATTCTATATAACTATAAGTACGATATAAGTACTCGTAATATAACAGTACTCGTCATAGTACTCCGTATTCTCCATTAGATTTCATCGAAAGAGAAAGTCGTGTGAGTTCCACGACTTGCACAACCAGATTATTTTTGGGGATTTTTAAATTATCAAAAATTGTAAAGAAAATTGATTTCTTTAGACTTTTTGTGAAACACCTTAAATATTTTACAAGAATATGACAAAAACTGTCTGATTGCCTTAAACATAGCTAAAAAATTATATTTGTATAAAAATATTTATAAGAATAAAAAGTAGTTAAAATTTTAAAACTTAATAACCCTTCAAAAATTGATTAGAAGTGTAGAAATATAATGTTGGCATATATTCTTTAAAGATTATTTTTACACCAATCAAGAGAATTCAATGATGCATTAAGTTTAATTATATAAGCATTCAGAATTATCAGTTTTATCCCCAATAACTTAATAATTATACTGTTAAAAATACATAACGGCATTTTTCTTCCACAGTTTGTATTTGTTGTTATTGTTGTTTGTTTATAAGTTTCATATTTTCAAAAGGCCCCCACCAGTGACCGAGCGGTTCTGCTCTCAAAGCTTGTAGTCTGGAAGTATCGAGTTCGATTTCAGGTAATTCTCGTCGCCTTAACCGTTTGCAGTTTCCAGTGGTTTTCTCCCTTTAGAAAATTCCCTGTGGATGACACTCAACCTCAGGGTTAGGACCCTCGTGTAGCCAATCAGCCTTAATCTCAAAACACAAACACATATTTTCAAGGGTACAAATATGCTGCAGTTTGTTGCCACTATCTCAGAATAAAGACTTTCCTCTTCATTTTGTCTTAGTTTTTCAGTCGAAATACTATAATAAAAATTAGACTTCGAAAACAGAGGAAGCAGACTGTGCCAGACTAGAACCTCTTTTCTGTAATGTAATCATTTTCTAATGACAAAAAAAACCTCCCTAACTTACTTGCACGAATTTAAATTTAAGAAATGTTTAGCCAATATCATATCATTTTTAATATAATCTTTGGTAGAGTGAGATTTCCAATGCAAGGAACTTGATATTGTTTATTTGATTTAAGATAAGAATTTCTAGCAGCAATTTATTTATTTTTAAATTGGATTTTCTAATGCTGTTAGTTTTTATACTTTAACTTTTCAAATTTCTTCTTTCCTACTATTTTGCATACACTTATTTATGCGAAAAAAAAAAAAAAAACACAACCTGCATAATTCACAATTTCCACACTTAAATAAATATTGTAACGACATTTTTATAAATAATTTAAACTTATTATGATTATATAATTAATACTAATTTTGTGTACCCCTGTACATTGCCTATACGTTGTAAAAGCACCTAATTTCGTAATTAAATTTATCGCTTAAACGAAACAAAACACGCACACACAGAGAGAAAAAATAAAAAAAATAATTTCACAACTTGAAATGCGCTTCGAGCCAATTGCAACCATAGCTCTGCCCTAAAATATACTTTATTTATTTATTTATTTTTTGTTTTATGTGAACCTCTAGTAAAATGATGAATGCTTTTCATATGATATTCAAGGTAAAATATGCTTTTGAACGTATTGAAATATATGCGATAATTTATTTTGTTTTGTTTAATCGAAAGATGTTAAATTGTGAGAAAATGAAGTTTCGCCCAGATGCGTAAGACATTAGAATTATGCTGTACGCTTGTACACAAACTCATTTCAAAAATCTCTCAGGTAATATTCCCATCCAATAAAGGTTTGGAATACTGAATCTGGGCTCCTGATATTTATTACTTCCATTACCTTACTACCGTAGGTATGGCACTGAGCTCCATTGTAACAGGAGAGCTGACTTCGCGGTCAGTCGTCTACTAGACGAATTACGGCTTGATGAATGCATAGGGGGCAAAAAGAAAAAAAGTAGTCCGTTTTACCATGCGTCTGACAGTATGAATTCTCGATTATTATTGTTTATTATTTCATTATTCTCCAACATATTGTTAATAAATAAAGTGAATTTGCGACCTTAAGTAGCAGATTATTTTAATATGCATTTAGTTTAGTGGTTACTGGGGATATATTTTATATAACTTGCTTATAAATGGAATGGCTTATATTCCACTGAGCCCCATTGTAACAATTTGTAGCTCAGTGTTGTATTCGAAGAATCTTTTTTAATTCAAGCTAACATTTTGAGTTCCAAACTACTCTATCAACCCAATTACTTTTAGTTTTATTCAACCGTATTTTTCTTGCTTTCTATTCCTCCCCCCCCCTCCCCAATTTTGATATATTACAGAAATTATTTAATATCGAACATTCACTGCTAAAATAAAAGGGGTTATTTTATTAATTATTTTGAGGGAGGTGGTCATTTAAATGATTGGTTATTTACTTTTATAACATTATAATAAATAATAAAAAATTTCGTTAAACGTTAGATTTTTAAGATCATAATCTTTAAGTAACAGAACATTTTAATATGCATTTAGTTTGATATTTACTTGAGATATTTTTATATAACTTGCTTATAGATGGAACTGTTTATATTCCACTGAATACCATTGTTACAATCTGTAGCTCAGTGCTGTATTAGCAGAACCTTTTTAAATTCAAGTTATCATTTGAAGTTCCAAACTACTTTGTCAATTCAATTATTATTTTCTCTTACCTGTAAGGTAGAGAAAGTATTGTTTTGGGTCAAAATTTCAAAAGTGAGTTTTTGTTATATTTACACGTTTTGGTGTCCCCTGAATCCAAAAATATCATATTTTTTCGCAATTACAGTACTTCCCTTACATAATGTATGCTTGGAAAGTAAAAAATAACAATAAAATCATTTTAGAGAGGTAGAGATTTGAATTTATAAAAACTATAAAATGTAAAAGCATAAATTTAAAAGAACAATGCAATCCAGATGACTAATATTTTTTGCTAGGATTTAAGTTGCAAAAAAATGCGACTGAAAATAAGTTTACTTTTTTCTTTTTTTTTCCTCAAAGTTTTAATTGCTGCATGCAATAGTGAGAAAAAACAGAAATTTCATAGTGCAAATTCATCATTACAATAAAATCATATTTAAATTAAAATTTAAAGATTTTTATGTACTTTGCTTTAAATAAATAAAATAAGACATGTTTTCTCCCTAAATTTATTAAAAATCTTACAACGGTAAATATTATAGCAAATTCTACCCCTCTCATTTTTCCAAAAACTATGTAAATGACTTCTTTAACCTTACAATATTTTTTCAGACAGATACAAAGATGATTTTGTGTAAAATTTTCTTATCACTCTTTCACGCTTAGATAAATATGTCTTTTTTTCTACAATGGAAGAGATTTTCATTATGTCGCTGTAAAAAAGCTACAAGTGCTGGACAAACTAAAATCTATACAGTTTGTGCAACAGGGAATTATAACAATTATATAAATTTTCAGCTCAATTAGATGAGACTTTTGTACCCTATCGCACTTTAAATAGTTTGAGCCCCTGTAAAAACACTATAAGTGGTAGATTCTCCAAAATTCATACAGTTCGTGTGAAAGTGATCTGTAACATGCATATAAATTTTCAGCTCAATCATATAAGGCATTTATACGCTATCACACTTTAAATCAATAGGTTTCATGCTATGGTGACAGACTTATAAGTTATAACATATGTACCAACTTTCAGCTCATTCGAACAAAGCATTTAGACGCTATCGTGTTCACTCACATACATCATCGTAAGAATATTTATTAAATATGAGTTCAGAGGACCTGGAAACATGTTGAAACACCAAAATCTCAAATTTCGATTTTTGGTATAATTACCCTACTTTAGTGCGGAAAGTATTGTAATCATCAGTATTGTCAAAAATTATAGTGTTCAGAAAGTAAAAGTTAAATTAATAGATTAAAAAAAAACTTCGCGTTTACAGTCATCTCGTTCAAATAAATCTTAAAAAAAAAAAAAAAAAAAAAAAAAACACATTTGAGTATTAATAAAATTTCAAAAAATTAGCAAATACAAAAAAAAAAAAAAAAAAAGTAGGCTTTATTTATTTATAAATTGAATATTAAATTAATTAGAATAACATATTGAATTTATACATTGTTCATTAACTGTAATGAACAATAAAAATATGGGTTAAATAAATGAACACAGACACTTGAGTATTTGAAAGATATTTTATTTCATTAAAACGTTTTATATTTACAGACAGATGATTAAATAAGGATATATTTTAAAGTATCTGTCTCCCACCTCTCTTATTATTTTTCCCAAATTTGCAATTTTAAACGACCAATGGATTTTTACTTGCACTAATTCTATTGAAACTAATTCAAAATAAAATTTTCAAACCACTGTAAAAGTTTTAATAATATATAATTAATATTTATGTAAATGATAAGATAAAAGAAACAAAAGCAAAATATTTATAATTAAATTATAATTAAACTATGAAAGCATTTGCGTAATAAAAAGAAAAATTATACACACTTTTTCACTTTACACACTTTTTCACCTAACACACTTTTGCTATACACACTTTTTTACTTTATATGTGTGTATATATATATTCACAAATTGCGTTAAAATTTTTGCCATTTAATACTAAGTTCCCACTCCCTCATTTCAACTATAGTGATCAAATACATTAAACTATATATATATATATATATATATAGCGGTTTGTACAGCCGTAGGCTGAACAGCTTTTAACTATACTTAATAATTCATAAATCTATCTCATTTCAAAAGAAAGAAAGAAAAAACTGCATGATAAGCAAAGGAGTCTATACAGAAAATTGTTTCTTTTGCCCCGAATGCGAACTAAAACTATCGGCACTGTATTCATACGCGCTGACCGCACTAGATAACGTTAGGGAATAGGAAGTCAGCTCTCCTGTTACAATGGAGCTCAGTGAGGTATGGTTCGACTTTCATGAGTTGACAACTGTCAATCATGCGTGACGTAGGCAGCGACGATCCTATTACCTTGAAATCGGTTGAGGGTGAAAAGGGAGGTCGTTTGCTATCTTTACAAGTTTTGCGACATTTTGGCGATGTTTTTTTTTATTTTATTTTTTTTTTTTTTTTTAAATTATTTATCTATTTATTTCCAAATTAAGAGAACTTCTGGACTTTATAGTATGTTATATTATAAAAGTTACATTTCTTTATTTTTCTTTTTCTCTTATTTAAATTATTATTTTAAAAAAGAAGAAAAATGATTGATTATTTTAAAAATAATCGAATAAGGAATTACACTCCAATTTTTAGGAAAGAACTTTTAGATTTCTAGGAAATTTGATTTTTTTTCTTTTTCTAATATTTAGACCGAATACATAGAAATATAAAGTCATAACAATAATATAAGAAATTATCTCATTTATTTATAACTAGCAGGCTTTGCCCGCTTCGCTGGACTTTAAACTTAAATGAGTTGTCAAAATCCCATATTTTTATTAATAACCCAAGTTCTCGCTGTGATTGGTAGAGGTTTACTCGATCGCAACGTGAAGAGTTTGGGTTCCCACTGCCTTCGGCACAACTTACCCACTTCTTACTTCCCCACCCTCAGCGGGTGAGCTCGAAGTTTTGCAAAATCCCACTAATGTGCATAATGCGTACACTTAATCAATATCCACACACCAAAAGTCGCCATTCTAAGACAATTCAAAGCGAATTCAAACGGAAAAACATGTTTTTACACATGTTTTTTGCACTCCGACTCCGAGAAGGGGGGGGGGGATTTCGAATTTCGTGAAATCCAGTTACAATCACTGAGCTCCATTGTAACAGGAGAGCTGACTTCCTATTCCCTAACGTTATCTAGTGCGGTCAGCGCGTATGAATACAGAGCCGATAGTTTTAGTTCGCATTCGGGGCAAAAGAAACAATTTTCTGTATAGACTCCTTTGCTTATCATGCAGTTTTTTATTTTCTTTCTTTTGAAATGAGATAGATTTATTAATTATTAAGTATAGTTAAAAGCTGCTCAGCCTACGGCTGTACAAACCGCTATATTATATATATATATATAGTTTAATGCATTTGATCACTATAGTTGAAATGAGGGAGTGGGAACTTAGTATTAAATGGCAAAAATTTTAACGCAATTTGTGAATATATATATATACACACATATATATATAGTTAAAAAGTGTGTATAGGAAAAATGTCTAAGTGAAAAAGTGTGTATAGTTTTTTTTTTTTTTTTTTTTTTTTTTTTTTTTTTTTTAATTAAGCAAATGCTTTCTTAGTTTAATTATAATTTAATTATAAATATTTTTCAACTTGCATTTAAGCTTTTATTTCTTTTATCTTATCATTTACATAAATATTAATTATTTTATTATTAAAACTTTTACAGTGGTTTGAAAATTTTATTTTGAATTACTTTCAATAGAATTAGTGCAAGTAAAAATCCATTGGTCGTTTAAAATTGCAAGTTTGAGAAAAATAATAAGAGAGGTGGGAGACAGATACTTTGAAATATATCCTGATTTAATCATCTGTCTGTAAATATAAAACGTTTTAAGGAAATAAAATGTCTTTCAAATACTCAATTATCTGTGTTCATTTATTTAATCCATATTTTTATTGTTCATTACAATTAATGAAGAATGTAGAAATTCAATATGTTATTATAATTAATTTAACATTCAATTTATAAATAAATAAAGCTTACCTTTTTTTTTCTTTTTTGTTATTTGATAATTTTTTAAAATTTTATTAATACTCAAATGTTTTTTTTTTTTTTAAGATTTATTTAAATGAGATGACTGTAAATGCTAAGTTTTTTTTCATCTATTAATTTAACTTTTACTTTCTGAACACTATAATTTTTGACATGATTACAATACTTTCCGCACTAAAGTACGGTAATAATACCAAAAATCGAAATGTGGGATTTTGGTGTTTCAAGATGTTTCCAGGTCCTCTGAACTCATATTTAATAAATATTCTTACGATGATGTATGTGAGTGAACACGATAGCGTCTAAATGCTTTGTTCGAATGAGCTGAAAGTTGGCACATATGTTTTAAGTCTGTCACCATAGCATGAAGCCTATTAATTTTGACCAATCTAGCACTTTTTTTTTTTTTTTTTTTTTTTTTTTTTTTTACACAAAAAATTCTTTAACATTATGGTCTATGGGCCCAAATTTGTTAAAGTGTGATAGCGTCTAAATGCCTTATATGATTGAGCTGAAAATTTATATGCATGTTACAGATCACTTTCATACGAACTGTATAAATTTTAGAGAATCTACCACTTATAGTGCTTTTACAGGGGCTCAAATTATATAAAGTGCGATAGGGTACAAAAGTCTCATCTAATTGAGCTTAAAATTTATATAATTGTTATAATTCACTGTTGCACAAACTGTATAGATTTTAGTTTGTCCAGCACTTGTAGCTTTTTTACAGGGACACAATGAAAATCTCTTGCATTGTAGATAAAATACATATTTATCTAAGCGTGAAAAAGTGATAAGAAAATTTTACACAAAATCATCCTTGTATCTGTCTGAAAAAATATTGTAAGGTTAAAGAAGTCATTTGCATAGTTTTTGGGAAAATGAGAGGGGTAGAATTTGCTATAATATTTACCATTGTAATTTTTTTAAATAAATTTAGGGAGAAAACGAATCCCGGAAAAAATCGCACCGGAAAAAATCGCACCGGAAGAAATCGCACTGGAAAAAATCGCACCCGGAAAAAATCGCGCCGGAAAAAATCGCACCAGGAAAAAATCGCACCGGAAAAAATCGCACCGGAAAAACATTCATGTTTGCGTACACACATGCCTCTCTCCCCAGAAAGCAAAACTCATCTTAAGATTCATATGGGCCTTAGGCAATAAATTTTAAATTCAATTTAATCTTATAAACGAGGTTACAGAAAAGAAAAGGGCTGTGGTATTATTAAATTGCATGCTCTGTCCCTCTAGATCCGGAAGAGTGGATATATATGATAATTTAACAACTTTCTAGAAATAAAATTTAAGAAAATAGTAAATGTTTGAATACCAATCAGAGATATGGGGATTCCAAAAAAAAAAAAAAAAAAAAAAAAAAAAAAAAAAAAAAGGACACCGGAAGAAGGGCATTCCAATTCGCCAATCGCAAAATAAAAAATATCAAATAAGGAATTTAAAGAATAACTTTCAATTGATTTGGTGCAACATTCATTGGAAAAAAAAGGGGGGGGGGACTAAGTGCAGGTTGAAAGAAAACAATTGTTTTTTATATCATCTTCTTACCAATTTTAATGAAACATTTTATAATCACGTACAATTTGTGAAAAAATTACAGTAAGTGTCAGACATACTTGGGGGTGGGGGATTAAAGAGGGGGGAGCAGAGGAAAATAAGGGGATGTTTTATATCACTATTTTACCGAATTTAATGATATATTCTATAACAATCACTTACTTTTTATGAAGATCACAATGAGTGTACTATACACCTGGGGGGGCAAGGGGGGGGGGAATAGATGGAAATAAAATATATTCTTCTTTAAACTACCCCATTATCGATTAAAGAAAAAAAAACTTTGTATAATCATGTACAATTTGTTAAAAAAGAAAATGTATTTCAGTTCTATATTTTAGCGTGCTGTTAGTGTTTTAGTTCTATTAATTGCTAAATTTTAAGATTAAACTTTATTACGTTATCTATTATTTATATATATATATTATTTTTTGAAGTGAAAACTTCTTTAGGCGCGTTGAGCACTTTTGGGTGAACGAAAATCATGAAATTCGCGTCATCGTCAGCGAAGGCTTTCCATGAGAATCGAAAGTGGAATTCGAGATTTCAGCTGATTTACACGTATTGAGGTGTCCTGCATGGGTTTTCTTTTGTATCTCAGCTACAAATTAAAATAATTTCATAAGTAATACATCATTAGAAAGCTTTGTTGATTTAGAATCGAACAGTAGATTAGAGAAATTTCTACCGCCAGATGGCATTGTAATATTTAAAAATTTCAAGATTTGAAATTCTAACTATGATTAAATTATTTTTAATACATCATTCGAAAGGTATTTTTAAGTTCTTTTATATTATCGAAAGTGGAATTCGAGATTTTACCTGATTTACACGTTTTGGGGTTTTCTGAATCGGTTCTATTTTGTATCTTAGCTACTCATTAAAATAATTTCATAAGTAATCAATATTTTAACCTAATTAGTTCATTTAATTTGGGAGGCTACAAATATTGTGGCGAATCATATAATACAGATCATAAACACTTCTTTACAAACCAAAAATAATTCGAAAATAATAATCTAATAGCTCGACGATACAATTCACAAGTTGCTTAGTTTTCACTTCTATCGTCAGTCCCCAAACACTGCTTTGATATATATATATATATATATATATATATATTTGAGGGGGGGCGTAAAGAAAGGGGGGCGCAGAAAAATAAAATATTTTTCATATCACCATTTTACCGATTTTAATGATATATTCTATAACTATCACTTGCGTTTTATGAAGATCACAAATGAGTGTATTACATACCAGGGGGATCAAGGAGGCGTAGATTTAAGTAAAATATATTATTCTTTAAACTACCCTATTATCAATTTAAAAAAAAACTTAGTGTGTATACATCTTACTGTTTAAGAAAAATTACAGCGAGTGTTACACATATCGAGTGTTACACATATCTCTCTCTCTTTATATGTGTATATTTTTCCAAGTGCGATTTTTTCCGGTGCGATTTTTTCCGGTGCGATTTTTTCCGCCTCCCGGAGAAAACATGTCTCATTTTATTTATTTAAAGCAAAGTACATAAAAATCTTTAAATTTAAATTTAAATATGATTTTATAGTAATGATGAATTTGCACTATGAAATTTCTGTTTTTTCTCACTATTGCATGCAGCAATTAAAATTTTGAGGGAAAAAAAAGGAAAAAGTAAACTTATTTTCAATCGGATTTTTTTGCAACTTAAATCGTATCAAAAAACATTAGTCATCTGGATTGCATTGCTCTTTTAAATTTATGCTTTTACATTTTATAGTTTTTATAAATTCAAATCTCTACCTCTCTAAAATGATTTTATTGTTATTTTTTACTTTCCAAGCATACATTATGTAAGAGAAGTATTGTAATTGCGAAAAAATATGATATTTTTGGATTCAGGGACACCAAATCGTGTAAATATAACAAAAACTCACTTTTGAAATTTTGACCCAAAACAATACTTTCTCTACTTTACAGGTAAGAGAAAATAATAATTGAATTGACAAAGTAGTTTGGAATTTAAAATGATAACTTGAATTTAAAAAGGTTCTGCTAATACAGCACTGAGCTACAGATTGTAACAATGGTATTCAGTGGAATATAAACAGTTCCATCTATAAGCAAGTTATATAAAAATATCTCAAGTAATATCAAACTAAATGCATATTAAAATGGTCTGTTATTTAAATATTAAGATCTTAAAAAATTAACGTTTAACGAATTTTTTTATTATTTATTATAATGTTATAAAAGTAAATAACCAATCATTTAAATGACCACCTCCCTCAAAATGATTAATAAAATAACTCCTTTTATTTTAGCAGTGAATGTTCGATATTAAATAATTTCTGTAATATATCAAAATTGGGGGGGGGGGAATAGTAAGAAAGAAAAATACGGTTGAATAAAACTAAAAGTAATTGGGTTGATAGAGTAGTTTGGAACTCAAAATGTTAGCTTGAATTTAAAAAGATTCTTCGAATACAACACTGAGCTACAAATTGTTACAATGGGGCTCAGTGGAATATAAGCAATTCCATTTATAAGCAAGTTATATAAAATATATCTCCAGTAACCATTAAACTAAATGCATATTAAAATAATCTGCTACTTAAAGTCGCAAATTTACTTTATTTATTAACAATATGTTGGAGAATAATGAAATAATAAACAATAACAATCGAGAATTCACACTGTCAGACGCATAGTAAAACGGACTACTTTTTTTCTTTTTGCCCCTATGCATTCATCAAGACGTAATTCGTCTAGTAGACGACTGACCGTGAAGTCAGCTCTCCTGTTACAATGGAGCTCAGTGGTTACAATAAGTGCTGGATGCATACAAACAATTTACGCACCAAATTTTGTGACCACAGAAGTCCTTAATAGAAAATATTATAAACTAGCCGCCTTCATGGTCCAGCTGGTTCGCGATCCTTGAAAAATCCGACTTTATGAAACTCCCGCTCGGCGACATTTTCCCGTTTCAGATCTTACAACAGCTTATTGACATATAGTAAGAATAGCTTTATTGAAAAGTTTAATCGCAGTAAATTCCCGCTCGGTAGCCTGCGGCGCCCTCTTCCACTTTCAATATCTGAAACAGCCTGTTCGCTCCCCATGTTATGATCTTTCAAATTTCTGACTTTAGCAAAGTCCCGCTCGGTGGCGCCTGCGACGCCTTTCCCCGTTTTAGAACATACAACACATTCCTTGCTCATTAGAATTTAAAATATTGAAATTTTAAAATATTACAGCACCATCTGGGGATAGATATTTTTGTAATCTACTGTTCAATTCTAAATCAACAAACCTTTCAAATGATGTATTACTTATGAAAATATTTTAATTAGTAGCTGAGATACAAAAGAAAACCTAAACAGGAAAGCTTAAAACGTGTAAATCGGGTAAAATATCGAAAAATACTTTCAATAATATAAAAGAACTTTAAAATATCTTTCGAATGATGTATTAAAAAATAATATAGTCATAATTGTAATTTGAAATATTGAAATTTTAAAATATTTCAGCGCCATCTGGCGGTAGAAATTTCTGTAATCTACTGTTCAATTCCAAATCAACAAAGCTTTCAAATGATGTATTACTTATGAAAATATTTTAATTAGTAGCTGAGATACAAAAGAAAACCTAAACAGGAAAGCTTAAAACGTGTAAATCGGGAAAAATCTCGAAAAATACTTTCAATAATATAAAAGAACTTTAAAATATCTTTCGAATGATGTATTAAAAAATAATATAATCATAATTAGAATTTGAAATATTGAAATTTTAAAATATTTCAGCGCCATCTGGCGGTAGAAATTTCTGTAATCTACTGTTCAATTCCAAATCAACAAAGCTTTCAAATGATGTATTGCTTATGAAATTATTTTAATTAGTAGCTGAGATACAAACGAAAACCGATTCAGGTCACCTCAAAACGTGTAAATCTGGTGAAAACTTTCCATAATTTAAAAGAACTTTAAAACATCTTTCGAATGATGTATTAAAAATATTTTAATCATAATTAGAAACTGAAATTTTGAAATTTTAAAATATTACAGCGCCATCTGGCGGTACAAATTTCTGTACTCCACTGTTCGATTCCAAATCAAAAAAGCTTTCTAATGATGTATTACTTAAGAAATTATTTTAATTAGTAGCTGAGATACAAAAGAAAACTGATTCAGGAGACCTCAAAACGTGTAAATCTGGTGAAAACTTTCGATAAATTAAAAGAACTTTAAAAGATCTTTCGAATGATGTATTAAAAATATTTTAATCATAATTAGAAATTGAAATATTGAAATTTGAAAATATTACTGCGCCATCTGGCGGTACAAATTTCTGTAATCCACTGTTCGATTCCAAATCAAAAAAAGCTTTCTAATGATGTATTACTTATGAATTTTTTTTTAATTAATAACTGAGACAAAAGAGAAAACCCATCCAGGACACCTGAAAACGTTTAAATCAGGAGAAATGTCGAAATATCGAATTTCTGTAATGTACTATTCAATTCCAAATCAACAACGCTTTCAAATGATGTATTTACACATGAAATTATATTAATTAGAAGCTGAGATAAAAAATAAAACCAAATCAGGACACCTTAAAACATGTAAATCAGGTGAAATCTCGAATCCCACTTTCGATAATATAAAAATACTTTAAAATATCTTTCGAATGATGCATTAAAAGTAATTTAATCATAATTTGAATTTGAAATATTGAATATAAAGGTGTTCTGGGTATTCCGTTGTTTTCTCCGAAACTCCCGTTTTTTTTTTCTACATCTTTGCCCCTTCGCTCCCCCCCGCCCCCCTCCTTTCCGTCGATAATGATAATTTTACACTCGAAAATATCCGTAATCGATTTACCTTGCCTTAAAATCTAAATATGCCAACCAATTTCAAACGCTGTAACTTTTTTTTTTCCCTTTTCCTTTTCCCTCTTCCTCAAGCCCTCCCTAATATAATCGTACTCTTTCAAAAATATTCACAATCGAATTATCGGGCATTAAAACTACATACTACGAAATTTCGATGGCTGCAAATACTGCAAAATATAAAAGAAGACAATCTTTTTTCCAATAAATATGTCATTTTTTATTTATTAATATATTTTCATGAAAATTGAACAGTAGCTTTATAATATGCTGTCTAGGCCGAATATTAATTCAAATGTAACGTGAATAAAAATTTGAAAAAATTTGAAAATTGCAATTTTTCCCCCCACTACAAAACATGTGATATCTTGATCGGTTACAATGACTTCCGTTTTCGTGGCAGACGGTCGGCTGGCATTTGAAATGATGTTGCCACAAAAAATTCATACTTTAGTTAATATTAAAAAATCTAATTGATGTATCGATAAGCCGCTTGCACTCTTAGATTCGGAAAAAAAATCCCCTTTCATTTGGTACCAAATTTGTAACGATCGGACTAATATTTCTAATTTATTTTCCATTTTGTCTGCTTTTAACTCCGTTAAAATATCTATTTTTATGCAATAGCGGTGAATTCTGAGTCATTGAGATCGCTTTTTGATTAAGACATAGGTCTACATTTTAATTAATATCTCCGCAACTAATTAAAATTTTTTAATTCTGTTTTGACTATCAACTCGGGAAGGCTTCTGAGCACCCGTATGTCAAATTTTATACTTCTGCGTTCAGTAGGGGCTGAACGTATAGATGCACAGACAGAGAGACAGACAGACATCTTCTTTTATTATTATAGATTGATGTGAATGCAAATATTCTGAGAGCTACTGTACATCATACTGTAAATTATGTGTACAGCTCAATTTATTTTAATAAATTTCCCCATTTGTTAATTCAATATTTTTAAAAATGTTTTTCTTAAAAAAAAAAAAAAAAAAAAAAAAAAATATATATATATATATATATATATATATATATATATATATATATATATATATATATATTTTTTTTTTTTTTTTTTTTTTCAAACAAAATTAAGAAGTGTTAATGACTTGGTTTCGTCTGTCTGTTAGTCCTAAAGATATCTTTCCTAAATATGCTTGGGTAAACATAAATTTGATACATTACTGCAGGGCATTAAATTATACCTAATGAAAAAAAACCTTTTAAGTGCATTTTAACAACTACTTTAGCGTAAATACCTCGAATTTTGTAACTGTTGTAAGAGAATATCTGTTGACAATGGATTCGATCTCAGTACCTCAAACTCTTAATACAGAATTCCCCAGCTGCTAGTGGGGAGTCAATAAATTCAAATACATTATGCGATGAAAGTGAAAATTGTTCGAAACATTTTCAGTGTAATTTATTATTATTATTATTACCTATACCTTTAATATTTAATGCGCTGTACATGATGCATATATTTTCTTAGACACTATACGGAACAACCGGATTGCTGAAGTAGCATTATTAAAATTAAGACTATCAAAGTCTCTTTCTCTGGCAATAGAAATTAAACTTACAAGGGAAGTATGAATGAGTAAAATTCCGATTTAAACAAAACCGATCTTAAATTAAAGAGCATGGTCGAAAACATACGGTAACGTACAAATTTGCTGCAACAACCCCCCATGGAGCGAGAAAACGACCCTAAAAGTTTTAGTTGTTTCTGTAAAAGCCTACGAAAGAGACTTCGTTAGCGAGACGGTGTGGGATAGTGGTTAGAGTATTCAATTCCTAAGCGAAGGGTCGTGAGATCGAACCCCGGCGACTGCTAGGTTTTTTTTTTTTTTTTTTTAATATATTAATATATATAAATGAAATAAAACAAAATATTAAAATAAATGAATTATTTTAGAGAAAATAATTATGAAATTTAATTATGAAATTAAAAATAAATATACTCTATACAAAGATATTATTAAAGAATATAGGGTAAAATTATCTCTTTACGGGAAAAAAATAATATATATATATGTATATATATATATATATGCTTAAATTTACAAATTTAGTGTCAAGTTAATAATGACTATGATTAGAAATAAAAAAATGATCAAAACATAAGCATTTTTTCAATTTATAAGCGCAACATATAAACGAAAATTTATCACAATAATGACTATATAAGTAAAAGTTCTTTCTTTTTTCCGCATGAAAAATAATTCAATTAAAAGCAGCAGACGATCAGCTTTTGGAGGCGCTTTATGCTTTAGCAGCGTTGGAAAAAAATATTAACTAAGATTTTATATAAAGCAAAAATAAATAAATAAATAAAGGTAAAATTTTTCTTTGAATTATTCATTTATTTAATTTAGAAAGAAGAATTAAAAGTATTTTTTCGCTTGAAATAAAATGTTTTAATAATTTAATAGAAATACTATTCATTTTTATGTACGATGAATAACAAACTTAAAAGCAGACGATCATTATTTGCTACTAGCGGCTTTGAAGTAAAATATTGATAAAAAAATTAACTGAAACTTTAGGAAAGAAAAACAAAATGTGTAAATAAAATTTATTTTCTCTTAAACTCGTCATTTATATAAATTACAAAGAAAAATTAAAAATATTTTTTTTTCAGTTGAAAAAAAAAAAGGTTTTAATAATTTAATTAAACATTTAAATATATTTTTTAATTAAATTTAATAATTATCTTCCTTAATTTTTTTTCTTTATTTTATTAAAAAAAAGTATGCATATAATATATCCGTATATGCATATTTGGGGAAAAAAAAAGGTAAGTGTTCCGTCGGGGCTCGAACGCAGGAACTACGTAACCCGAATCCAAGACCTTGCCACAGCACCAATCTTCTGCGAGCCGCAGTCTTCTTTTTTCGATTTTCATAAAAAGCATCTGGAAGTTTAAGGGTCATTTCTTGCCCCCTGGGGAGTTGTTGCAGCAAATTTGAACGCTATCCTATGTTTTCGACCACGCTCTTTAATTTAAGCTTGATTTGGTTTAAATCGGAATTTTACTCATTCATACTTCCCTTGTTAGTAGACCAGCAGTAATTTATAATCTATATTAGCAGCACGATTTTTCTTTCTTGTTTAAATGCATTGCTAACAACACCTTTATCTAAATAAGGTATTAGTGCCTGACGAAAATGCAAGCGTAAGTGAAGGTTTGTTGTTGTTATTATTTATTATTTATTATGTCATTAATTTTTAAATGTTAACACATGTTCTTTTTAAAAGGCAAAACGGGATTTCAGCTGGCGAGAAGTAAAAACTATTGGCTTGATGCTATTCTCATAGCAACCTTCCTTTTCCCCCACCCATTCATTCTTTTCAAATCACGCGCCCCTTCCTTAAAGTAAACTCATCTAAAAAGAGGAGGGACGAAGTGCCATCTCATGAAAGGTGAACTATAGTGGAAGTATTGTATTTGGTCCAAAAATTCGATATCGAGATTTGACCTGATTTACACGTTTTAAGGTCCCTTTTAGTCCAAAAAATTGGTTTTTGGTAATTGGTATGTACGAAATCTTCTGGCTATAATATCTCCGAAACTAATAAATGCAGAACTACGAAACTTCAGAATTGAGACAGGTCTGGTGTACATAGGAATTTTCCAAATTTTGGTGGAAATTGAAAAACCGGAAGTGGGACATTGGAAACCGGAAGTGGTACCCTCTCAAAAACGGCTCGAACGATTTTCTTCAAATTTTCTCTATTAACACTCTATTAGATGTCCTTTCGAATTATATAGTTGGTTAGTTCAGAAAATATGATAAGCGTCCTGTGTAAACAGCTCAATTTCAGGTCTCGCAAGCGCGTTCTTTTAAAAACCGCTGTACGCATTTTTTTCAAACTTGCCATATTAACTCACTTTTAAATATCCTTTTGTATGCAATTATTGTTTTCCGGTCAATAATTGAGTTTTGGTAAAAGTTGGCATCACAAAAACGGCTCTAACGGTTTTCTTGAAAATTGTAATATAAATCCATTCCTTTCACATGTATCACGTGGTTATTAGAGGAAAGTTAACAGTCATCCTGCTTAGGGTAGGTTAGTTCTAAATCTCGGCAATTGGTGTTTAAAAAAATAACTCTATCATTTTTCCCCCTAATATTTTTTACCTCGCTATGTGTAAACTTCGTTTTAAATGTCTTTAAATGTGTATAAAATTTCTCTTACCGGGAAAATTTTAGGTTCCTACTCTTCCTTTAAGTCACTTTTATAGCTTCTGATCACATTATCTCCAAAAAATGCATATAATACGTGTAACAGTAGGTAATGGAAGTCGTGTGGCTGTTTCACACCAGATTTTTTTTATGTGATAACGATAAGAGATATAGGGACACATGCAAGAGCAGCCGCAAAAAACTTATTTGATAAAAAATATTTTCCATTAAAAATTTTATTTAAAAAAGCTTTTTTATTAAAAAATAAAATTTATTTGTGACAGAGAAGCAACTAATTGAAATAGCTAATGTCATTCAAATACAAAAAGCGAACTTTGCTACAATTTAAATGATAATTCAACTAAAGAGTTGCATTGTTATTATTATTATTATATTTTTCAAATTAATTATTTATGGTATAGTTCGACTTTCACGAGTTGGCCCCTGTCAATCAAGCGTGACGTAGGCAGCGACGATTCTATTACCTTGAAATCGGTTGAGGGTGAAAAGGGAGGTGGTTTGCTATCTTTACGAGTTTTGCGACATTTTGGCAAAAATACTGTTTATTATCTATTTACTTATTTCCAAATTAGGAGAACTTTTGGGCTTTCTAATACGTTATATCATTAAAAAATATTTGTTACATTATAACTAATTATTAATACGATGAGGAATGTTATGATTGTCTAAACGATATTTCAAAATTTCGGTTTGCAGTCTTTTTTTTCTATATTTTCCGAAACTCTCCTAAATACAGGCTAGGATCCCTCAAAAAGACCCTCAAAGGGCATTTCACGTATAGGCCTAGGACCCTAACGTAGTCAATCGGCCGTAAATTTACAACTAACCAATCAATACTTATCTTTAATTTATTATTATTATTAATTGTAGGAATGTAGAAAATTTTATATTTAATGAAAACTTGTTTAAGAAAATAGGTGAAAATGCTTTTGAAATTCCGATAACTGTTTTTCAGATTTCTGGAATTTCTCCCCCACTCTGTTGGGGTCTGTGTCGTTTGGGCACCTCGGTACTTGGAGCGTATTTCTTTACCTCTCCCTTTAGAGAGTGAATAAAGGAAAAAGTTTCCTTTAACCCTTTCATTACCAAAGCTTCAAATCATCTATGACTCTAAAATACCCTAAAATACCGAAAAGCCCGAAAATTTTACTCGGTGACTTCAAATACCCTTAATAGGCGGCTCAGTGAAATGGGGTTGAGCTCAGTCCCCGGATCTCTCTTCCACTTAGGACGTTTGGAACATCATAAAAAGGGTCCTACAACCAGCTCGGGATTTTACCAATCTAACGCAACAATTGGACAGAATTCGGCACGGTACTTCACAGGAGCACATCTGCCAATTCTATTAATTAATACAAAGCCGAATAACTGTTTACATAAGGGCCAGAAGTGAACCAACGCGTTATTGACTTGTTTACTTTGTGAAGCCCTTTCTATTGATTAAATCATTCAAATTTTCTGAAACTGTAATCAATTGTTTTTCTCCACATGTACATCACATCTACCAATTTCTGTCCCGTTCGAATATCGACCAATTTTTGTCCCCACTCCTTCTTGGGGCGTCACTTTTTTTGTTATAGAGTATATATATATAAATAAGCCTTTAAAACCTATGTAACCCCTTAAAGCAAACACGATATTTATTCATATTTCTTTTATATATTAATTTTTTATATATCTGCGTGTATGTGTGTTTAAATATTACAAATATGTATATTTTAGACACAATTATCCACATTCTATCATTAAAGCTTCAGTAATGCAAAAAAAAAAGAAAAAAAATTTCTGTCTTTTGTATATTATAATTGCTATATATATCTCTCACTACACACACATATATATATATATAGGAGGATGTCTCCAGTTATGGATACGGTTGTGATTTTGGCGTATAACTTTTGAGAGATTAAATATTATGCAAACACATGAATATCAATAGAAAACCAGAGTCCATAGCTTATGTTTGATGAAATAACTGTATTGATTCCGTCCACCCAGTTTTCAAAGTGGTCGTCTTTGCCCTCCTCCGTCCCAAAATAAATAAATAAAAATGTGTTTAAAAAAAAGTGTACCCGGATAAGTTTACATTTGAAAAATACGCTAAATAGGAAAATAATAAGAAAAATCACCATAAATACAGAAAATATCAAAATTTATTTATTTTGTACGTTCTCAGTAGCTAAAATAACAAAAGAAGACGACATTTTTTCAATTTTATTCGCCATCTTCCTTGTCCTCGAAATCAGAGGTGCGATGCTTGCAAGTAAAATAACTTGCATGCATATTAGCACACTTCAAATGCACCAAACGATAACACTCGTTGCATTTGATTGAGTTAGTTGGCTCTTGTTATTCCTTGTGGCAAATGTTCCAAACCTAGACCCACATGTGATACTTGTATGGCATGTGGGTATAGTCCAAAAAGATGACACTGAAGTTGACATTATCATCAGATTATGGAGACTCATATATATATATATATATATATATATATATATATATATATATATATATATATATATACATATATATGTATATATTTAGCGCGCTTGGTTGGCAGTTTAGCAGGTGGAGTGGCCTTACATTTTCCAGGCGTCTTCTGGAAGGACACGTATGTTCACATGAACGACCATTATTGAAAAGTTGTAAGTGAAACACACGCTTTAAATGAATAAATAAATAAATAAAGAAGGGTGTCCACAACCCAACCGGTTGCATGAAGGTGCTCACAAACGGGAAAATGGCAGCCATTTTTATAATGATAGAAAAAACAATCTTTGGTCCACATTTTAGCTGTATTCGATATTGCATCACAAAATATAATGAATATACTGCATGAATATACATTACACTCACATTTTTGAATTAATTCACTTCGATTTATCGTAATCTGAAAATATTCCCAAATTGCTTTGTGTTGCTTTTTTCAGTTTTTTTTTTTTTTTTCTTATGCTCACACTTATTAAACAAATGCATATATTCACTTCAGTATTAGCACAGAAACTGCCTGCTGTCAAAATACAAGTTTGACAGTATTCAAATCCACGATATTTGCTATGGTGGGGTGCCCATAGCAGGAGACATTACCCTATATATATGTTATTAGAATAATGGCAAATATTTAATTGATTATTATGTATGCAGACACACTTGATTATAATAATTATGTTGTAAATTCATCAAATATTTTCATTGTTTTAATGAAATTAAATTCTACTAAAAACTGTCGCTCTGGACAGTTTGAGACACCCTATGTTTCGACAATACGGTAAAATCCATTGTTTGTAATTTTTTTCTTTTCTATTGTGTCTGAAACCTTTCCAATCCTGTCTTTAAACTTTTCTGAATGTCACTACAATATTCAAACGCGACAAGGTTATTGAGAGGTGATAGCCGCCGTCATGCGAAAATTTATTAGAACTAAAACTGCTAAAACAATGTTAACTCTTTTAACTATGTAAATGTTCACATTCAGACCTCTTTATTTTCCACTTTAAATTATAATATTTCTATAGTAGTGTAAAAGTAAGAGGAAATACTATGAATGCAACATCAAATTATTTTTCTAGATTTGCATTCATTTCGAACGGTTAAGCATAATAGTATAATAAAAAATAAAAGTACACTTAATAACACTGCTCTGAAAAAAAAATCTCGAGATCTGATACCATTCTTTTAGATTTTTATGTAAAATGACCTCCTGAATCCGAATATGACCACTATTTTGCACAATCACCCACCATATTCTAGATACACCCCCTCCCTCATTTTTATCATTGTTTGGTAATTTTATACCCATCAGTTTGATTTGGAGAGGAACGATGATTATTTTAACCGCTAAATATCTTCTGGCCTGAGGAGCTACAGAGGTAGAAAGTTCTAAAACACGAACATTTGTAGTAAGGAGGAAATTTGAAGGGATTTGTGCCCAGAAAACAAAAGAAAATCGATAAAAACAACCAGTTTTTATTTATTTATTCGGAATATTTCTTTTATTTTTTTACATATTTCAGCTTCCAGTTTGTCATTTTTTTACCAAAACACCCCAAATAATAAAAATTATACAGTAAAAACCTTTTCAAAAGGTGGTGTCGCACTTGCGACCGGGACAGATCCGACCGGGGTTAAAATCTATCCGAAAGCAGGTGCAACACAGGAGATCTGTTTATGTGTAAGGAGGGGGGGGGGGTTCACTGATTAAATTCGTTAAAAAGAGTTAACAAAACTGAATTTATTTACTAAATAAAAAACCCAAACGCGTACAAAAGTCAATAAATTTAAAAAAGAGTTTTTTTTTTTTTTTTTTAAATAAAAAAATATTGTAATGTAATTCAGGTGCTTAGCTTGAGGAGGGAGGGGGTGCTAGTATGCGCTAGTATTTTAGTTCTTTTCCTTACTTTAATACTCTGTTGTGACACATACAGGGCTTTCTCTTATCTTGTAATTCAATTTTATAAAAACAGACTACAAAACAAGTGATCAGATAGCAAGTATTAATTGTATATAAAGAGAGACATAAAAGACGTGGCAGCTATGTAATACTATTGTTTGAGCTTTAAAATGAAACATCTAATTCAAAATGCTCTTAAACATAAAAATATTTTTTTTCTATAACTGATTATAGAAATAAGGATCTAATTAAAATTGTTTTATTTAAAGAAAACTTTCAAAGAAAGAGTAAACTAATTATCTAAGGACTAAATGAATTAAGAAAAACATAAATTTTAATAATTAAATTTGTGGCGGTTCCTCCTCTGCTTTCGTTAGAAAAAAAAAAATATTTTAAAACACTTTTAATGATAAAAGATTTTATTTTATGTGAATAATTATATATATATATTAAAAAAAAAAAAAAAAAAAAAAAAAAAAAAAAAGCTAGTTAAGGATATAATTAAAATTATTTTATTTAAAAAAATCTAATAAAAGACTAAATTAATTATCTGAAAACTAAATTAATTATCAAAAATATAAATTTTAATAATTAATTTAGCTGAGATTCCTTAATACAACTGTTTCTGCTTTTAATAGAAAAACTCATTTTAAAACACTTTTAATATTAAAAGATTTTATTTTCTATAAATAATTATATATATATATATATAAATGTGGGGGGTAGTTAAAAAATTATTTAATGAAATATTCAATTAAAAAACTAATTTATTTATTAAAAATGTAATTTATTATAATTAAGTTAGATGAAATTGCTGAATTCAATTATTTGGACTTTTAATCAATAAGCCCAGCAGTACCAAAGTGTCACGTTGGTAGACAGGAAGTGTCGGGTTCGATCCCAGGTCATGGTTGTCGACCCTCATGTTCTCAGTCGGGTTTAACATCTAAACTACCACCACAAAATTATTATTAATAAAAAAAGTTATTTTAACCACTAATTATACAAAAAATAATTAATAATATAATATAATTATAAACTTATTTAATTATCAAAAATATTTTTTAAATAATGAATTTAGATCAGATTACTTTATATTACGGTTTGAGCTTTTAACAGAAAAACTATTTCAAAAGGTTTGTAATATAAAAATATATCATTTGTCGTGATTATAGAACACAGAACTATTTAAAATTATATTATTTAAATAATCCAATTCATAAATTTTTACATTAAAATATATATATAATAAATACTAATTAAATTAGCCGAGCTTTCTCTGTACTATCCTTTAGGCTATTATTCGAAAAACGTACTTCAAAAGACATTTCCTTAAAAAAGATTTTTTTCTATTAATTATTATAGAAAAATATTAAAAAAATATTTTATCAAAAATTACAATCAAAAATTAATTTAATTATAAAAAATACTGTTTTTTAATAATTAAGTTAATTGAGTTTTCTTTTTCGCTATTCTTTCAGCTATTTTTTTTTTTTCAAACATTTTTAAAAAATATATAAAAAAAAAAATTATTTATTTCTTTGAGTTATTATAAAAAAAAAAAAAAACTATGATTTTTTTTTTCAACAACTTGGCAGTAAAAAAAAAAAGAAAATTTCTTTTAAAAATGAAAAGTCAATTTAGAGCAACATACTTTGGCATCATGAACTATATTAGCCCTTTGTCAATATGTATAAATTTTTTAAAGTGATAATGACGCAGTTCTTGTGAGATGTATAATTTTTTATTATTCACGTTTAATTAAATGCATTAATTTTTACACCGATTAAAAAAAAATGAACTTGTAATTCTTTTTTGGTAACAATTAAATTATAGCTAGCTAAAATTTAAATGGCTAATATAATGCTAATATGAAGTTATTATTTACACATTTTAATTAATTAAAAGAAAACTAATCAAACATTTGAAAATCGGTTTTCGAGGTGCACAAAGACCCCTCGGAGGGCACCTTCGTGTTGAAACACGTGACTGTTCAAAATTACCGTCTTTGCGCTACGCTGTCCGCACACACACACACACAAACATTGCCTTATATATAGAGCTTTTATTTTACTTCAATTTAAGTTATGGCATCATCCTTTTCTCATGTTAGAGTAAATTGTTATACATGTGGTTGCTTTGCTTCATTCATGTGTTCATTATGGTTTCCATTAAGATTATATTTAATCTTTTTTTAATCTTTGTTTTAATTTAATATTTCAATTATTTCTAATTCTTTATGGTTTTGCTGCATCGATCGGGGTGTGAAACGATATTAATTGCTATGATTAGCAATATCGTTTTACGAAATCGTTGCAGTTCTTTAAGCTTTATGAAGCATGCACCCCTTGATAAGTATGTTTCTATGTTTAAGCATTTACATCCAATTATTTCTGTGATTTATTATTTATTATTCGTTTTCACTCTCATAAGCTTAATGGTCATTTTTATTATCATTCAGGTCGGCGTAAGTATTTTAAGTTACTATCCTAACTCATTGGTTCTTAATCTACATTGTAACTTTTTGTGTAATTCTTTCCTCTATGTAAAATTCAGTTCTATATTTTAGTGTGCTGTTATTGTCTTAGTTCTATTAATAGCTGAATTTTATGATTAAATCTTATTACGATATCTATTATTTATATATATATATATATATATATATATATATATATATATATATATATATATATATATATATATATATATATTATTATTGTTATTGTTGTTCGTAATGCTTTATAATGTATTTATATTTTTAAATATAATAATAATAATAATAATTAATATAGAGAAAGAGAGAGATTTTAACTTTATGTGAATAAATTAAACAAATAAAAAAGTAATACGATGTGGCCACACCACAAGACTTTCTTCTATATAATTTTAACGAAAATTCGTGCAATGAAAATTATTTATTAAATTATAAAATTATTTTTCATTATAAATGAAGATGATTTATATCTGACAGAATTATATGATTCAAAGCCGACAAAAGTCATTTTTTTTTTCCCAATATCAAAAGATATGCGATTTTTTTTCGTTAAAAAAAGAAAAAAATGTCTATAACTTTGTTTCAAATTATTACAGACCTGTTCAACCATTCGTCTTTAAGGTAACTGACGAGATTTTCAGAAAGATACCCATACTGAAAATCCTCCCCCCCCCCCTCCCCCCGGGTAAGAAGCATCGCTCCCACATGCACAAACTTTTTTCCTAGTTTACTACTACTCTTATCAATAATTCCTATTAATGTATTAATTTTACAGTCACACGTTAAAAATAACTCATTATGTGTGTAGTTATAGTATACGAAATTTTGTCCTACACTGCCATGTTTAAAATTTTGAGAAAATGGGATCATAGCGTCACTTGTTGAGCGATTGGTCCTCAAATCTAATAAGCACCAGTCAGGGTCTGACTAAATACCAATGGCTAAATTTCTTTCATTGATATTTCATAGTTTCTTCTCTTCATTTATTTTTATTTTTCTTTCTTTATTTATTTTGAAGATTAATGAAATTTTCTTTAACTCAAATATATGTACTTTTGTAAAAGTTATAATTTTATTAATAAGAATATCTAACAAATAAATCTGAATATGCTCCGGATTCGATGATTTTAATAGTTCATAATAATGATTGCAAAAATGATTGTGCACCATCATTGTATTTATGTAATTATTAATAGAATTTTGGTTATGTTATTATACTATAACATATTTTAAATGATTTTTGCATTGTAAAATATTTAATCTTTTTGGCGAGAAAAATTCAACAACAAATAGATTGTTTTGAAATAATGTTCATTAAATCTAATGTGCATTGCTAAGGGAATTATGGTGATCTTTTGCGGGATATATGCATTGACGCAGCGATTGCCATGCCTTTAATTACAGCGGACGGAAAAGCTACCTTGCGATGAACAGGTGTGTATAGATTTAAGAATTCTGTCGCAAGTGCTACGATTTTAACCCCGGTCGCAACTGCGACGTAACATTTCAAAATGTTGGTAAAGTCTCAAAGCCCTCACAAGAAAGTTTGACTGATTTACAGTACGACGTTTTCCTTCAATAACTCACTCGTTAAATGTTTTGGGCAGTAAAACATGAACAGTAAAACCTCCTGCTTTGACACGTGTTAAAGGTCATTGCTCTTATCATTGTAGTCTTCACTGTCTTCAGTCGTTATCTACGTTTAGTACATGTTTTGCGATAAGAGGGTGAACTTTATGGTGTTCTCGACGGTGGTGATCTTTAACACGTATCAAAGGAGGATATTTTACTGTTCATGTTTTACTGCCCAAAACATTTAACGTGGGAGTTATTGAAATCAAACGTCGTGCAGTGAATAAGTCAAACTTTCTTGCAAGGGCTTTGAGACTTTGCCAACATTTTGAAAAAAAATTTCACTGTATAATTTATATTACTTGGGGTGTTTTTGTAAGAAAATGGCAAACTGGAACCTGGAATATGTAAAAAATAAGAGAAATATTGCGAAATATATATATATATATATATATATATATAATAAAGAAATAAAGAAAAAGAAAGAGAAACTGGTTGTTTTTATTGATTTTCTTTTGTTTCCTGGGTACAAATCCCTCAAATTTCCTCCTTACTATAAATATTCGTGTTTTAGAACTTTCTACCTATGTTGCTCCTCAGGTCAGAAGACATTTAACAGTAAGCACCGTTTAAAATAAGCACCGTTCCTCTCCAAATCAAACTGATGGGTATAAAATTACCAAACAATGATAAAAATGAGGAAGGGTGTGTATCTAAAAAACGGTGGGTGATTGGGCAAAATGGTGGTCATATTCGGATTCAGGAGGTCATTTTACATAAAAATATGCTGAAATAGTTTCAGAGGCAAATTTCATGCCGAGCAGTGTAATATATCTATATATTAATAGGCAAGCATGAAAAAGCGAAGTGAGGACGTCACTGACAGTCCGCGGGGAGAAAAGTTTTCCTATTCGTCCATTGGATTTTTTTTTTTTTTTTTTTTTTTGTAACCTTAAGGAAAATTATTTCCCGAGCTGTCTGCGTGTGTTAGATTTAATTTTTTCTGTAAAATGCATGTAAATTTAAGTATCAAAATTATAGAAAAATGAAACAGACTTCCATTTTCGAATATAAACATTTCATTTCAAATGAATGGATTCATTTCAGAGGAACAGATTTGATATATGTCGTTGGGGAAAAAAAAACATAAAAATAAATAAATTAATATCGCTAAATTAACTGGCGAACACATTTAATTCCTGTCAAAAATCATGATTATTTTAATAATCTTATAAATTCAGAAATATTTATTCCACTTTTTTATACAGGCTGTTTTAATAATTATGAAAAAACAATATACAAAATAACTTTCAGCATATCAATCTTAAAAACTTTAATAAATCGTATTTTATTTCCAACGTTTCGGTTAAATTCCTTCATTAACCTTCTTCAGGGAAGACACGATGTTTAAAAAACTTAAACATAGATAATTTAGATTATTCCTTGATATCACAAATACAACTTCAGGAAAATTAGCAGATGATTACACAACTTATAAAAATATACTATATACATTTTAAAAAATATGTTAAAACATTTAAATGAACTTGGAACATGACACTACAAGAAAAGGAACTACTAAAGCAAATGGAATCAAAAGTATCAATATTGCGGGGTTGCCAGAACTAAGCTAAAAGCAGGGTAACCATAAATTAATTTAAGCCCAAGAAATGAAGCCAAATTGATGGGCATAAACCCCCCATCAATTGATATCCATAAACCCCCCATCAATTTGGCTCTATCCCGAAGTTTTCTTAAAACCATGAGTTCAGAGGAATCATAAGTGACACAAAGTGACAAAAATTTTCAAATTCTGCTGCAATGAAAATTTCTCTGTTCTTGAGATGACAAAAGAGGTTAGGTTCTTTGCACTTGCTTACAACCAGAGGGTGCAATAACATTCGATTGTTCTGGGACTCGGCAGAATGACCTTCCAGATTTCGAAATTTGGTGAGTTTTTGTTTAGAACAGGGACGTTAGAAAGTGAGGAAGAGTACACTCATACCGAGAATTGAGCTTGCGAGAAGGAATTATAAAAAAAAAAAATTCCAAAATATTTATCTGCACTTGTAGTTTGGGAAGGACGGCTTGCATCCAAAAGGAATGTGGGAAAAAAAATAAATAAATAAAAAAAAACTTTAAAAATGCATGTTTGTTAAGAGAAAATTTTGGATGATAGTAAAAAGTGAAGAAACCGACTTCGGTTAACTGAGAGTTGTTTCGATTAATCGAGGTTCTTTTAATAGAGGTTCTACTGTATCTGGAGGAGAAAAAAAAATAAAACCATTTAATTAATAATTGTTTCTACAAATTTTGTTCTTTATATATATATATGAGGAATTCATGAATTATCAATAAACTTAGGTGACGGAATTTTTTTTTTTTCAAAACAAACTTTATAGTGTTGGTCACTATTGAAAAAACATCATTTTGATGGTTAAGACTTTGAATTATCATTAAAAGTGTTTTTTTTTTCCCTTTAATACTTTCTTCTGTGTTCCATAGAAGAAAGTATTGGATTTGTAAAAAATTCCTACTTATGGTTTTTTATGGAATTACATGTTTTGAGGCCTCCAGAACACGATTTGACCATTTTTGGAAAATGTCTGCGTGTATGTGTGTGAAATTTCTTTTTTTGTAGCGATTGTATCTCAGGAACTACAGCAGAGAATTGCATATAAATTTATATATTTATGCACCTTGACTGTAATTATTGTCTGCGAATTTTTAGTGTTACTCAACAGGTGGCGCAGGTGTTCAGCGACTTCCATAAATTTAATAAAGGCCATATCTCAGAAACTACTGCATGATTGCATACAAATTTACATATAAAGACATCTTAACAGAAATAATTGCCTATCAACTTTCGTCATCGATTGTTCAACAGGTGGCTCTGCTATACAGTGATTTTCTTAAATTAAGGGAAATCTATTTCTCAGTAACTACTGTACAGAATTGAATATAAATTTTTACACAGATAAACCTTTACATGAATGAGTGCCTTTAATTTTTTTGTGACAATCGCTCATAAGGTGGCGCTGCTATACCGAGATTTCCGCAAGTTAAGGGAAGGCTATATCGCTGGTTCTGTGTCTTATTGTCAAACAAAACTTGATATGTGAGAAAGTCATTATGTTGGTTCAATTTGGATGCATATCGACCAATATGTGGCGTTACTATATTGCAAATTTCCACGAAAAACGGGAAGACTACATATTAACTTCTATGGCATGTAATAATACGCAGGTTTTCTGTTTCTTCAGACGAAGCTTTAAATTTAGTAATTAGTCAAGTGTTTATCTCAAAGTGTTTCGCCCATAGGTATCCGTTGAGGCGAATTTCCTTCCGTTGCATGTTTGTACGCCTACAAAAGCAATTATGAGACATCGGTTCTTTCTATAAGGCCACATATAATTATGATCGAACGACACGTACGCGAGTCAACGAGAAAATTGTACTAGGTCTGATAGAGAGTACTCTCAGCAGATGTACAAGAGCTATCGCGACTGAAATTGGGATTCAACGAAACAGCCTGTGGATTGTGTATAGCAAAAGACATGCATTCATATTCCTTACAGCGCCCCCAGCTAATCTCGTCCCTCGGGCCTCGGGCGTTTTCACGTTGGTATTTTCCGAAACGAGCTATAGATGCTTGTTTCCTAGACTCCGTGTTATTCCCAGATTAGGAATATTTCACCAGAGATGGTAAATTCAATGCTGATAAAAACTATGCGTGGGCGATGATGGACCTACATACGATACGTACTCTGGCGTCACAGACACGTTTTATGGTAAACATTTGTGGTGGCATTGTAGAGAATCGCCTTATCGGCCTATACATGTTGCCTGATCGTCTGAAAGGTGCGTACTACTTGATATTCTTGGAACAAGTGTTAGCTGAATTATTGGGCAACGTACACATATCCCTTGCGACGCATTCTTTCCTGTGGTACCAGCACGATTGAGCCACTTCCATTTAGTGTTGCAAATCCTGGTGGGTTTTTTATTCAGTAATCATCAATAATTGTTAATTGTAACGTTTGCTTAATTACTTCGAACGAAGCAGGACACTTTGGTCCCGAGGAAATTTTGGTCCCGCTAATTTTTTGCTATCTTTTAGATGTATATCAGTTTTTTAATATGATACCATATTTATTGATACGGGAATATTGAAGTGTTCTTAGAATATCTTTAATTAAAGAATATCTTATAGATAAATATATAAAATTTCGGCATTACGGTTCCTCCTAAGCTACTGAGATTCGGAGAATTTTGTTCTAATTTTTTACAAACATTTAATATATTTAATTTTTATTTATTTATTTTATTTTATTTTTTTAAGAAATTGCACTTTTGTTTTTATTTATTTATTTTTTAATTGAGATTTTTAAAAATTTGATTTCAGTTTAACTTACTTTAAATGTGATTTGATTTTTAATTTACTGTTAGTGACAGTAAGTATTCCAATATTTAATCAACTGTGCGCATTGCAAGCATCATGGTTCAGAAAATGTTGATGTACAATTTTTTATCTTTTTAATTTAATCTTATGCTTAAAAATAAATAAATAATTATATTCTTTGACACAATTCATGAAACCATGGAAGCATCTGCGCAAGTGCTAACTCAATGTGTCCAATTCTAAAATAGGGGGGGGGCAGTCACCTGACTCAGAGAAAATGAGCAATAACAGAGCGCGGAATTACTGGATGTTTTCCAAATTTCAAACTGTTGGGCAAGCTGGCATCCCTCCAACATTTTGGACGCGTCCTCACTGCTAGTTTTATGATATGTGGCTGCACTGTATCTCTCTGATATGTCTCTATGACTAAAAACAATGCCCGCATTGAAATCTCTGTAGTACCTTGTAATTCGTTTCCCATCTGTTTCTCCCACAGACTATAATTTCACTGTTTTGATTCAGCGCATTAAAAAAAAAAAAAAAAAAAAGGGGTGGGTGGGGGTGGGGCTTTTAATGGAAATTTTTTATTAAACAATTTGTAAGGGATTATAATGGAATAAAATTGCTTTTACAAATCTGTGTGATATGTAATTATTTTGTGGGTTTGACAAATATATCCGGATTGACAGAGAAGAAAATGACTCAAGTTTAGTAGATCTGTACAAATTAATCATGAGATCATTATTTAGGTTCTTCGTATCTTTTTTTAATATTAAACACTAACATTTAGGGGTTGCTTGGATACAGCATCGTTTTTCAGTAAGAATTTTTTGGGACTTTAAATTTTTTCGAACTTAGTTCAAAATAAAAAGAAAAAATTTAGTTTTTCGAGAGATAGAAAAAGTTAACTTTAATTATTTTTTCGAAAGAAAATATTAAAGAAGAAGATATACCTTTAGAGGATTGAATCTTGTGCTGTTCTCTCTTTCAGAATGAACCCTGAAATAAAAATAAAAATTAAAAAATGACAACCTGATGAACTCATCACATAGTTTTCTGGGTTTGTCTTCAAAGCATGGATTCAGACAATCTTCATAGGTGCGAAACAATCTGTACAATTTACATAGGTGCAGGAACAATCTTCATAGGTGCAGAAACAATTTAAAAATATAGTGTCATCTATCAGGGAGAAGGGAATTTTGACGAGTTAGATTTATTTTCCTAAATTTTAGCACTTAGTATTTTTTTACAATTTCGGGGACTTCAAAATTTTTTCGAAGTTTTGCGGGAAGTGAGATGACGTCACGATCTTTTGGGACTTAGCCTGAAAAGAGATACATACAAAATTTACAATTTGAGAAATAAATGAAAGAAAAATGTATAGAAAAAAGTTAGAAAGAGAATACAAAATTTAAGAAATGAGAGTTAGAAAGAATAAAGTTAGAAAAAAAAAGAGAAGAAAGAGAAAGAAAGAGTTCACCTTGAGCGCCTGGGAGACTGCCCTCCCGAGACCCTGCGGTGCCCCTTTTCGTTCCGTAGAACAAGGCGGGAGTTAGTTCCTTTAAAAAATAAAATAAAATAAAATAAAATATAAAATAAAAAATATCAACATGATGAACTCATCACATAGTTTTCTATGGTTGTCTTCAAAGCATGGGTTCAGACAATCTTCATAGGTGCAGAAACAATTGATATAAGTAGCTGTGAAGGTGGGGGTTTAAGCGCACCCAAATTGCGCTGGCGCTGGCGCAGGTGGGGTTCAAGTGCACCCAGATTGCGCTGGCGCAGGTGGGGTTCAAGTGCACCCAAAACGCGCTGGTACTGGTTCTAGCGCTTCCAATACGCGTCGGTGATATTCTCCCCGCCGTGGTGGAGTTCTAATGCACCCAATGCGTTGGTTGCGGGTGATGGATGAGTAACTGGATTGGTAAAAATTCGATTTGTTAAATTTATTGTGTAAGAGGATGGATTTAGATTATTTTCCGATTTGTGAGGTGTGCAATATGTCATCTCACTGACGAGGTGATAAGAGTTTTGTTGAAACGGACTCTGAAATATTTTGGAAATAATTTATTTTGGTTCATTTATTTCCAATTTAGAAACAGAATATATTGAACTTAGAAAATATTTTTAGAATGATTTTGATGTTGCCATCTGTTGGTGATTGTTACCAGTAAAAAGTTAAAATGAACTGTACTTATCGAAAAGTGATTAAATTTACTTTTATTTGGAAAACTTAAAAATAATAAAAATAAAAATTTCTTTTACTGTGATCATTAATTTTTAATGTGAAGTTGAAATAAAACTTAATAAATAAATGAATAAATAAATTCTTTTATACAATAAAAAATCAATTTTATTTAATCATTTTATACAAGTTTCTACAATTTCATATGCATTTTTGAATTAAAAAAGGAAACATAATTTTTTACATAAATTGAGATACATTATAAGAGTAAGTTACATAATTTCATTAAATTAACAGTCAAACAATGTTATTTAACAATATTATTTACTGAAACCAATATAAAGCATAAGATAAAACTAAATTTTGTAATGTCCATATGCAAGAGATTCCACTCCATCATCCAATATATATCTTTTGTCATCAAAACTGCTTAGTGCAATTTTGTTTGTTTTTACGCTATATAGCTCATGCTTAAAACTTTGTATTCTAGATTGAAATCCTCTCGATCTAACAGATTCGAATAAACTTTTTTTATAATGTTCATGTTTCACATGTTTTTTGATAAATGTTTTTGTTACACCTTTTGCCGTTTTCTTTTCACAGTCCTTGGTTAATATGGAATACATTTTTGAGCGCAAGCCAACAAATTCTAGAATGCACTCTGAATTTGTTTCATCTTTGAAACATCCAATCTTTTCTTAAAATATAAATTCATTCCTTACATTACCTTTGAATAAACTTTACCCGCTACAACACTTAGTATTTTGTAGAATAATCTTATTGATTATTTGATACACAATATGGGAATATAATAACTTTTAATAATAGACATTTTCAGTAGATTTTTACAACTTCAGAAAATCAAAAGTTTTTAGGTATAAATTGGAACTTTTTCGAATAATCCTTCACATATTAGACTAATGATCACTCAGTTCAATGTATTTTTTATCTAAAGTTTAACCATTTTTTCTGTAACTCCCTTCCATTTCTTTAGTGTAAACCCGTGAAATTTTTCTAATAAATTCAGAAATAGGGTCGTAAAAATAAGAATTTGGCATGATTTTTAATAAATTTTAGGATATATCTACAAAAATTTTAGAGTATTTGACGATAATTCAGATTTGGTGAGAAACACCTAGTATTAATTTCGAGTGGAGTAAAATTTTGTCACATGCTAACTTATTTTTGCGGAGTGAAGACATCTGTTTTTTAACCTGAATTCAGTACTACATAATAATTATTTTTTCAAGATGGATGTCAGAACAGATATCATTTTGTTAAACGCATTTACTCATATATTCAATAGATCACACATTCGCAATTCAGAACTAGAAATTATTAACCAGCTTAAATTTCGAATGAATGAATTTATCAATTCAGAAATTAGCAATCAACTTTATGAAAATGTTGATATGTTATCCGAGGAAAATTTTTACACCTGTTTAGATATTGTCTTAAAAGAAATGATAAAAAATGAAATTAATTGGGACAAAGTTGTAATTTACTTAGTATTTTCAAGTGAGCTTATGGCAAAGCGCTTTAAGAGATCTGGAGACGTTATCATACTTTGGATAAAATTTTTAATATCTTCCAGAAGTATTTAGGTAACTGGATTATTGATAATCAGGAATGTATAAAAGTTAAAGAAGTAAAGAAATCATTTTTTCAAAGAATGTGGAGTTTTATCACTCGATCATAATATGAAAATTGTAAAAATATTATCTGCTATGTTGAATTATGTTCAGTTCAATCTGTATAACAACAATGTTCAAGAAAAATGTATGTAATGTGAAATTGAAAGAAAATAAAAGAACTTTAAATGGGAATTTTGTTTAAGAAAAAATTATTTGAAGTAAAATTCATCTTTAAAAAATAAATTAATTAAAATAAAAATAAGTTGATCAATGTAAAAAACTGAAAAATTCACTGTTTGAAAAGAAGTCTTGATAAGTTTAAGAAAATATCGTAACATATTGTATTAAATTTTACATAAGAGAGTGAAGCTATCATTTTTCAGAAGTTACTTTACTGCAAAAAATAGCTGATGTCAAAAATTTCTCTACCTAAACAGTTATACTTTAGATATAACTTTTTGGAATCTTCTTATCACTGTCATCGAACATATGTGTATACTTAAAAGTTTTTACAAAGTGGTATTTAATTATAAATTTTCTTTAAATTTTCTTACACTCGTTAAAATATTGTAAGTATTTTTATTTAAAGTTTTATGTTATACTAGAAATCTTCCAACATTCTTAGAATAATATAAGTTTTCGAACAGAGTGATAATTAGAAATTACCACTTTTTTTTTTTTTTAGTTTTTAACGCAATCTGGAATCGAACCTGGCACATCTCTAATGTCAGCGTTTGATTTTTTGTAATTCATTCCCAACAATAGTTATTTTAAGGTATATTTGCTAAGAATTATTTAACAATCTGTGTCAAAAAAAGACTTCCCAACTTCATTTATTACTACTTTTCATCCCTTTACCATAGTGAAATGGTCCATGTCAATGCTACATTCACTCAGTTTTTCTTTTCCAGATACCAAGTTTGTAAATGATGAACGCTAACTTTGAAAAAATTCAGAGCTGAAAAAATATTAATATATGTTTTATTAAATACATTCATGTTCACAGATGCATACTTAAGTTTTCTAAAGTGTATTTAAACATACTAAAAAAATATTTTAACCAAGTATTATCGATTACAAACATATGTATATAAACTGAAAATGTTTTTGTACAAAGTATTTTAGAAATTTAGATAACTTGTTCTTGAATAAAAATATAAGAAACTTATTTTCACAATAATAAGATTATAAATGTAAGATAAAATCACAAAATTACCAGCTTAAGAGGTTGTAGGTATTCGAAAAAATCACAAAGTCAACAATTTTGGTGTTAACAACACATCTTATTTTACAAAGTGCTAAGTTTTTTAGACATTTAGTTTGAAGTTTTTCAGACATATGCTTATAAACTGAAATTTTTTTTTAATGAAAAATTTTTTACACAAAGTATTTTAGAAAAAATATCATCTCAGAAATTAATTAACTTATTTTTAGAATAAAAATATATGAAACTTATTTTTTCTAATGATAAGAATGAAAATGTGAGATAAAAACTCATTCTTACCAATTTAAGAGACTGCAAGTATTAAAAAAATTATGAAGTATGCGATTTTAATGTTTCACGTGTGTTAATCTTAGTTTACAAAGTACTAAGTTTTTAAAAGTCATTTGGTTTGAAGTTTTTCACACATATGCTTATAAACGAACCTTTTGTAAATGAAAAATTTTTACACAAATTATTTTAATACAAATTCTATCTCAGAAAATTAACTTTTTCTTTTTAGATTGAAAATGTAAGATAAAAATCTAACACTTATCAAATTTAGAAGCTGCAGATGTATGATGAAATCATGAACTTGAAACTTTAAGTATTAACAACCTACCTTCTTTGAAAATACTAAACCACAAGTTTCGACAAATCTATAATGAACTGTTAAAAAACATAGAATATTTTTTCCCTAAAATGTTTAACGTAGATGCTACATCCATAAAAATACAGAGTGAAAGTGTACAAATTATCTGTTTAGACATGTTGATAAACTAGAATTTTCCACAAGATTCGAGTATTATAGCAAGGTATGGGATAATATTTGGCTAAATTTCCACTAATATTGGCGATAGTTATAAAAATTTGGCATGAAATAAGAGAATTTGGCGTAAATTCTTAAGTAAAACTGATGAACGAAGAAAAAATTTGAATTAGTTACAATCTTTTCTCGCTGTAGAGTTGTCTAAGTTCTCATACTTAGTAGTTTTTAAAGTCTTACTTTTAGAGTGATTTTTTATACTTCGCTAAACTGAAGTACAAAATGAATAATACTTTACCATCTGAGGAGACACACGTTTCCGTTCAACAAACCCCTTCATCAAGTTTTGAGGATGAGAAGTTATCTAAACTTTTTATTTGTCCAACTTGTAAGAAGCCATTTTTAAAAAAAAATCCTATCTTACTAGACATGTCAAGGTTCACAATGATATTAAACCTAATATTTCTTACGTGTGTGAGAAAGGATTTGTTACTTTACATCGTTTAAAAAGACATATGGAAACCCATAGAAAAATTTCCATAAGATACAAATGTGAATATTGTATTGAAAATTTCAATCGCAAGTGTGATTTATTTAAACATAAGAGATTATTTCATCAAAAAGTCTTACCTGAACATCTATGTATTATTTGTAAAGATGCTTTTAAACACAAGTATGAATTGGAAAAACACAAGAGGGTGCATTATCGTAAACCTAAGTATCTATGTGAGGAATGTTCTATATCCTTTACAACAAAACATGCTTTTTCAAACCATAAGCGAAAAAGTCATAAAAAGACTTTACATACATACTGTTGTGACGAATGTACTGATACTTTTTCAAATAGATCACATTTTTTAAAACATAAAAGAAATATGCATAAAAAATCTTCAATGCAAACTAGATGTGATGAATGCAGTGAAACTTTTCAGTGTAAGTATGAATTATTGCTACATAAGAGAAAGAATCATCTTAAAGACTTTAACATACGTAGAAATTGTAATGAACGAAGCACTAACAATGAATTATCAACAGTTACTAATGACAGTGAGAATCTGGACTTGTTAAATTTTTTGGATAATTTTCACATTGAATGTGTGAATGGTGTTTTTGACTTCCATTCCAACAACTTTCAGAATGAAAATATAGACTTAGACTTAAAAAAAATTTTGAGCAATTCGAATGTGGAATATACAAGTGGAAATAATATTGATGATTTATCTACCAAAGATGAAAATAAGGACTTAAATAATTTTAACCTGATACAAACTGATTTACCTACTATGATAATGAAAGTCTGAACTTGTTAAATTTTTCGTATAACTTTAATCCCAATTGCTTGAATGTTTTTTCTGCTAACAACGAAAATATGAATTCGAATAATTTTTAGTGCGAAGGAAAATGAGTTAGTGACAGATAACTTTAACAATGAAAATCTAGACTTGCTAAATTTTTTGAATAACTTTAATACTGAATGTATGAACGATATCCCAACAATATAGATTTGCTGTCTTGTATTATTGTGAATGAATTTCAAATAAAAAGATTTTAATGAAAATGGTTTGTTTTAATTTTTATAACAAAATCACCCTTTTTATAATATTTTTCTATTAGAATACAAACTGAAGTGTCATCTTTTTTTTTTTTTTTTTTTTTTTTTTTTTTAAATAAAAACATGTAAAAAGTTTACTTGTGTATTAACGATATACTTTTTCATTACTGTAGTAGAATTGATTGAGTATTATATTTAAACACTGAGTAAAAATTATGCACAATAGTAGTTTTATAAACTATCAAACTTTCATCGAAGAAGAAAAGACTTGTAAAATTGTTTTACCACTCAACTGTAAAGTACTTGTGAAAATCTTAAATGAATTTATCTTATTAACAATTTTCCTAAAAAACTAACTTATAAAAATTTTAGATATAATTATGAAGTTAGTATTTTCCTAAGTATCACGTTTGAATCTTACTTTGAATATGCATCATCAAAGTGTTTTGTACTTTAACTAAAATCACAATCTCTATTCCACAGAGTGTAAAAATAATGTTATAGTAACTACTTAAACTTTTATATATAGATACTTTCACGATTGTATTTTAAATTTTTTATTTTTAGAATACAGAAAATTTTTTGTAAGAATTGTGAAAGCTTAATTTTAGAAGTTTGTGAAATTTCACAAAATTTTTTAAACATTTTTATCAAATGCTTTCTTTATGTCACATCACTTAGAAAAATGTAACTGTTTTTTAACAGAATTACTACCACAAAACATTAAGTTAGAAAATTTCTAGATAAAACTTATAAGATACGAAAAACCATATGTGAAGTAATAACAAAAGGTGTATATGCTTTCAAGTTTAGACATGGTTCAACAAGCTTGAGGAGACACTAAAACCTGTAGCTGACGTCATAACCCCTGTGGCGTAACTTTTCCCTACCACTACGTCACAATTGTATAATTTAACAAAAAGTACTTATGTCAACCCACAATTCCTATCTTGTATTATTTTACTTTGTGTATAAAATGAATGATCTGTAAAAAAACTTTGTCGTTCTTATACACTTTGAAGTAAAAATTTTCTCCATAAACATCAAATTATATTTTACAAGTATGAATTGATATGTATTTGTTTTAAATACCACTAAGTTACATTATACCAAAGTATAATTTCTAATATTTAAACCATTCCCACTTTACAAAAATTAACTTGTATGCATTTCTAAGTCTTTAATAAAAATCCTTAACTTTTTTTATCTCAAAGACTTTAAACTATTCGAGATATCTACAGCTTAAGTGCAATCCAATACTATTTGCATAACAATGTGGAATATCATATGTTAAGAAAATCTTAAATTTTGACTAAGTTGCAGATACCTCGAATAGTTTAAAGTCTTTGAGATAAAAAAAAGTTAAAGATTTTTATTAAAGACTTAGAAATGCACACAAGTTAATTTTTGTAAAGTGGGAATGGTTTAAATATTAGAAATTATACTTTGGTATAATGTAACTTAGTGGTTTTTAAAACAAATACATATCAATTCATACTTGTAAAATATAATTTGATGTTTATGGAGAAAATTTTTACTTCAAAGTGTATAAGAACGACAAAGTTTTTTTACAGATCATTCATTTTATACACAAAGTAAAATAATACAAGATAGGAATTGTGGGTTGACATAAGTACTTTTTGTTAAATTATACAATTGTGACGTAGTGGTAGGGAAAAGTTACGCCACAGGGGTTATGACGTCAGCTACAGGTTTTAGTGTCTCCTCAAGCTTGTTGAACCATGTCTAAACTTGAAAGCATATACACCTTTTGTTATTACTTCACATATGGTTTTTCGTATCTTATAAGTTTTATCTAGAAATTTTCTAACTTAATGTTTTGTGGTAGTAATTCTGTTAAAAAACAGTTACATTTTTCTAAGTGATGTGACATAAAGAAAGCATTTGATAAAAATGTTTAAAAAATTTTGTGAAATTTCACAAAATTCTAAAATTAAGCTTTCACAATTCTTACAAAAAATTTTCTGTATTCTAAAAATAAAAAATTTAAAATACAATCGTGAAAGTATCTATATATAAAAGTTTAAGTAGTTACTATAACATTATTTTTACACTCTGTGGAATAGAGATTGTGATTTTAGTTAAAGTACAAAACACTTTGATGATGCATATTCAAAGTAAGATTCAAACGTGATACTTAGGAAAATACTAACTTCATAATTATATCTAAAATTTTTATAAGTTAGTTTTTTAGGAAAATTGTTAATAAGATAAATTCATTTAAGATTTTCACAAGTACTTTACAGTTGAGTGGTAAAACAATTTTACAAGTCTTTTCTTCTTCGATGAAAGTTTGATAGTTTATAAAACTACTATTGTGCATAATTTTTACTCAGTGTTTAAATATAATACTCAATCAATTCTACTACAGTAATGAAAAAGTATATCGTTAATACACAAGTAAACTTTTTACATGTTTTTATTTAAAAAAAAAAAAAAAAAAAAAAAAAAAGATGACACTTCAGTTTGTATTCTAATAGAAAAATATTATAAAAAGGGTGATTTTGTTATAAAAATTAAAACAAACCATTTTCATTAAAATCTTTTTATTTGAAATTCATTCACAATAATACAAGACAGCAAATCTATATTGTTAAGATATCGTTCATACATTCAGTATTAAAGTTATTCAAAAAATTTAGCAAGTCTAGATTTTCATTGTTAAAGTTATCTGTCACTAACTCATTTTCCTTCGCACTAAAAATTATTCGAATTCATATTTTCGTTGTTAGCAGAAAAAACATTCAAGCAATTGGGATTAAAGTTATACGAAAAATTTAACAAGTTCAGACTTTCATTATCATAGTAGGTAAATCAGTTTGTATCAGGTTAAAATTATTTAAGTCCTTATTTTCATCTTTGGTAGATAAATCATCAATATTATTTCCACTTGTATATTCCACATTCGAATTGCTCAAAATTTTTTTTAAGTCTAAGTCTATATTTTCATTCTGAAAGTTGTTGGAATGGAAGTCAAAAACACCATTCACACATTCAATGTGAAAATTATCCAAAAAATTTAACAAGTCCAGATTCTCACTGTCATTAGTAACTGTTGATAATTCATTGTTAGTGCTTCGTTCATTACAATTTCTACGTATGTTAAAGTCTTTAAGATGATTCTTTCTCTTATGTTGCAATAATTCATACTTACACTGAAAAGTTTCACTGCATTCATCACATCTAGTTTGCATTGAAGATTTTTTATGCATATTTCTTTTATGTTTTAAAAAATGTGATCTATTTGAAAAAGTATCAGTACATTCGTCACAACAGTATGTATGTAAAGTCTTTTTATGACTTTTTCGCTTATGGTTTGAAAAAGCATGTTTTGTTGTAAAGGATATAGAACATTCCTCACATAGATACTTAGGTTTACGATAATGCACCCTCTTGTGTTTTTCCAATTCATACTTGTGTTTAAAAGCATCTTTACAAATAATACATAGATGTTCAGGTAAGACTTTTTGATGAAATAATCTCTTATGTTTAAATAAATCACACTTGCGATTGAAATTTTCAATACAATATTCACATTTGTATCTTATGGAAATTTTTCTATGGGTTTCCATATGTCTTTTTAAACGATGTAAAGTAACAAATCCTTTCTCACACACGTAAGAAATATTAGGTTTAATATCATTGTGAACCTTGACATGTCTAGTAAGATAGGATTTTTTTTTAAAAATGGCTTCTTACAAGTTGGACAAATAAAAAGTTTAGATAACTTCTCATCCTCAAAACTTGATGAAGGGGTTTGTTGAACGGAAACGTGTGTCTCCTCAGATGGTAAAGTATTATTCATTTTGTACTTCAGTTTAGCGAAGTATAAAAAATCACTCTAAAAGTAAGACTTTAAAAACTACTAAGTATGAGAACTTAGACAACTCTACAGCGAGAAAAGATTGTAACTAATTCAAATTTTTTCTTCGTTCATCAGTTTTACTTAAGAATTTACGCCAAATTCTCTTATTTCATGCCAAATTTTTATAACTATCGCCAATATTAGTGGAAATTTAGCCAAATATTATCCCATACCTTGCTATAATACTCGAATCTTGTGGAAAATTCTAGTTTATCAACATGTCTAAACAGATAATTTGTACACTTTCACTCTGTATTTTTATAGATGTAGCATCTACGTTAAACATTTTAGGGAAAAAATATTCTATGTTTTTTAACAGTTCATTATAGATTTGTCGAAACTTGTGGTTTAGTATTTTCAAAGAAGGTAGGTTGTTAATACTTAAAGTTTCAAGTTCATGATTTCATCATACATCTGCAGCTTCTAAATTTGATAAGTGTTAGATTTTTATCTTACATTTTCAATCTAAAAAGAAAAAGTTAATTTTCTGAGATAGAATTTGTATTAAAATAATTTGTGTAAAAATTTTTCATTTACAAAAGGTTCGTTTATAAGCATATGTGTGAAAAACTTCAAACCAAATGACTTTTAAAAACTTAGTACTTTGTAAACTAAGATTAACACACGTGAAACATTAAAATCGCATACTTCATAATTTTTTTAATACTTGCAGTCTCTTAAATTGGTAAGAATGAGTTTTTATCTCACATTTTCATTCTTATCATTAGAAAAAATAAGTTTCATATATTTTTATTCTAAAAATAAGTTAATTAATTTCTGAGATGATATTTTTTCTAAAATACTTTGTGTAAAAAATTTTTCATTAAAAAAAAATTTCAGTTTATAAGCATATGTCTGAAAAACTTCAAACTAAATGTCTAAAAAACTTAGCACTTTGTAAAATAAGATGTGTTGTTAACACCAAAATTGTTGACTTTGTGATTTTTTCGAATACCTACAACCTCTTAAGCTGGTAATTTTGTGATTTTATCTTACATTTATAATCTTATTATTGTGAAAATAAGTTTCTTATATTTTTATTCAAGAACAAGTTATCTAAATTTCTAAAATACTTTGTACAAAAACATTTTCAGTTTATATACATATGTTTGTAATCGATAATACTTGGTTAAAATATTTTTTTAGTATGTTTAAATACACTTTAGAAAACTTAAGTATGCATCTGTGAACATGAATGTATTTAATAAAACATATATTAATATTTTTTCAGCTCTGAATTTTTTCAAAGTTAGCGTTCATCATTTACAAACTTGGTATCTGGAAAAGAAAAACTGAGTGAATGTAGCATTGACATGGACCATTTCACTATGGTAAAGGGATGAAAAGTAGTAATAAATGAAGTTGGGAAGTCTTTTTTTGACACAGATTGTTAAATAATTCTTAGCAAATATACCTTAAAATAACTATTGTTGGGAATGAATTACAAAAAATCAAACGCTGACATTAGAGATGTGCCAGGTTCGATTCCAGATTGCGTTAAAAACTAAAAAAAAAAAAAAGTGGTAATTTCTAATTATCACTCTGTTCGAAAACTTATATTATTCTAAGAATGTTGGAAGATTTCTAGTATAACATAAAACTTTAAATAAAAATACTTACAATATTTTAACGAGTGTAAGAAAATTTAAAGAAAATTTATAATTAAATACCACTTTGTAAAAACTTTTAAGTATACACATATGTTCGATGACAGTGATAAGAAGATTCCAAAAAGTTATATCTAAAGTATAACTGTTTAGGTAGAGAAATTTTTGACATCAGCTATTTTTTGCAGTAAAGTAACTTCTGAAAAATGATAGCTTCACTCTCTTATGTAAAATTTAATACAATATGTTACGATATTTTCTTAAACTTATCAAGACTTCTTTTCAAACAGTGAATTTTTCAGTTTTTTACATTGATCAACTTATTTTTATTTTAATTAATTTATTTTTTAAAGATGAATTTTACTTCAAATAATTTTTTCTTAAACAAAATTCCCATTTAAAGTTCTTTTATTTTCTTTCAATTTCACATTACATACATTTTTCTTGAACATTGTTGTTATACAGATTGAACTGAACATAATTCAACATAGCAGATAATATTTTTACAATTTTCATATTATGATCGAGTGATAAAACTCCACATTCTTTGAAAAAATGATTTCTTTACTTCTTTAACTTTTATACATTCCTGATTATCAATAATCCAGTTACCTAAATACTTCTGGAAGATATTAAAAATTTTATCCAAAGTATGATAACGTCTCCAGATCTCTTAAAGCGCTTTGCCATAAGCTCACTTGAAAATACTAAGTAAATTACAACTTTGTCCCAATTAATTTCATTTTTTATCATTTCTTTTAAGACAATATCTAAACAGGTGTAAAAATTTTCCTCGGATAACATATCAACATTTTCATAAAGTTGATTGCTAATTTCTGAATTGATAAATTCATTCATTCGAAATTTAAGCTGGTTAATAATTTCTAGTTCTGAATTGCGAATGTGTGATCTATTGAATATATGAGTAAATGCGTTTAACAAAATGATATCTGTTCTGACATCCATCTTGAAAAAATAATTATTATGTAGTACTGAATTCAGGTTAAAAAACAGATGTCTTCACTCCGCAAAAATAAGTTAGCATGTGACAAAATTTTACTCCACTCGAAATTAATACTAGGTGTTTCTCACCAAATCTGAATTATCGTCAAATACTCTAAAATTTTTGTAGATATATCCTAAAATTTATTAAAAATCATGCCAAATTCTTATTTTTACGACCCTATTTCTGAATTTATTAGAAAAATTTCACGGGTTTACACTAAAGAAATGGAAGGGAGTTACAGAAAAAATGGTTAAACTTTAGATAAAAAATACATTGAACTGAGTGATCATTAGTCTAATATGTGAAGGATTATTCGAAAAAGTTCCAATTTATACCTAAAAACTTTTGATTTTCTGAAGTTGTAAAAATCTACTGAAAATGTCTATTATTAAAAGTTATTATATTCCCATATTGTGTATCAAATAATCAATAAGATTATTCTACAAAATACTAAGTGTTGTAGCGGGTAAAGTTTAATCAAAGGTAATGTAAGGAATGAATTTATATTTTAAGAAAAGATTGGATGTTTCAAAGATGAAACAAATTCAGAGTGCATTCTAGAATTTGTTGGCTTGCGCTCAAAAATGTATTCCATATTAACCAAGGACTGTGAAAAGAAAACGGCAAAAGGTGTAACAAAAACATTTATCAAAAAACATGTGAAACATGAACATTATAAAAAAAGTTTATTCGAATCTGTTAGATCGAGAGGATTTCAATCTAGAATACAAAGTTTTAAGCATGAGCTATATAGCGTAAAAACAAACAAAATTGCACTAAGCAGTTTTGATGACAAAAGATATATATTGGATGATGGAGTGGAATCTCTTGCATATGGACATTACAAAATTTAGTTTTATCTTATGCTTTATATTGGTTTCAGTAAATAATATTGTTAAATAACATTGTTTGACTGTTAATTTAATGAAATTATGTAACTTACTCTTATAATGTATCTCAATTTATGTAAAAAATTATGTTTCCTTTTTTAATTCAAAAATGCATATGAAATTGTAGAAACTTGTATAAAATGATTAAATAAAATTGATTTTTTATTGTATAAAAGAATTTATTTATTCATTTATTTATTAAGTTTTATTTCAACTTCACATTAAAAATTAATGATCACAGTAAAAGAAATTTTTATTTTTATTATTTTTAAGTTTTCCAAATAAAAGTAAATTTAATCACTTTTCGATAAGTACAGTTCATTTTAACTTTTTACTGGTAACAATCACCAACAGATGGCAACATCAAAATCATTCTAAAAATATTTTCTAAGTTCAATATATTCTGTTTCTAAATTGGAAATAAATGAACCAAAATAAATTATTTCCAAAATATTTCAGAGTCCGTTTCAACAAAACTCTTATCACCTCGTCAGTGAGATGACATATTGCACACCTCACAAATCGGAAAATAATCTAAATCCATCCTCTTACACAATAAATTTAACAAATCGAATTTTTACCAATCCAGTTACTCATCCATCACCCGCAACCAACGCATTGGGTGCATTAGAACTCCACCACGGCGGGGAGAATATCACCGACGCGTATTGGAAGCGCTAGAACCAGTACCAGCGCGTTTTGGGTGCACTTGAACCCCACCTGCGCCAGCGCAATCTGGGTGCACTTGAACCCCACCTGCGCCAGCGCCAGCGCAATTTGGGTGCGCTTAAACCCCCACCTTCACAGCTACTGATATATACAGGGTGCAGGAACAATCTTCATAGGTGCAGGAAGAATTTAAAAATTAAAATTTAGGTGTTGCCATCGGAAGAGTATAAATAATTTCCGGTGGGACTTAGCATTTTTGAGCGAATGAAACAATGAATGACTGAAGTTAATTAACATCTGTAACAATTTATGTGTATTTTAGAAACTTAGCATTTTTAGAGATTAAAAATATATTGTGTTAAGATAATAAATAAGGAATTTAAATAGGAGTTCATACTTTTAGTGTTATCATTGTAAATTTATATTTGGAAATTTTTACAGAATTTATAGAAACAAGATGATTCTAATACTGCATTCTAATTGGTTAATGAGTACACTTAGTATTTTAGAGCTTGAAATTTAGAAATTTTTACAGATTTAACTGGAAATTTTCGTATTTTGAGGATGAGTGTCATCAGTGGATTAACACACAGATTTAAAAACAAAACAATAATAAATAATTTAAAACACATATTTTTTCAATAATGAATGGCATACAATTATATGTATAATTAATTATTTTAAAACAAAAACGATACGCATAAATTTAAAAACAATAATAAATAATTTAAAACACATATTTTTTAATAATGAATATCATGTAATTATACGTATAATTAGTTATTTTAAAACAAAAACGACATTATAAGCAATAAAGTTGTTTAAACTAGACTTTATACACATCATGACTTTATGTTAACACTAAATAAGTTTCACTTTTAAAATTTCTTTAAGCTCTAACTTATAAATACTATTAATACAATCGTTAAAATTGAACGCTGAAACAAAGGTAGATGAATTTAACGAATGGTATAGACTTTGATCTTAATATCTGCGCGTTACCATTCGGAGATTATAAATTTATTACAGAATAAATAGAAATTTGCCTATGTATTTCATGGAATTTGACAAAATAAAACAAAGGGTTGGTGAGTATTATATAATTAAAAACATTGAATGTGAATGGTATAGACTTTGATATTAAAATTTGGGTGTTACCATTGGAAGAGTATAAATAATTTATATGTTATAAATTAAACTGAATACAATAAAAATTATTTAAATTAAACTAAATATAATAAAAATTATATAAATTAAACTTTATATTCTCACTAAATAAGTTTCACACTTATTTAAACTCTAACTTACATTCGTTAAAAATTGAACACATGCACTTTAAAAAATGACTATCATATAAATTTTAAAAAATTACTATCATATAATAATATTAATTAAAAAAATGCATAGTAAAGTTATAAATTTTAAAAAAATACTATCATATAATAATATTAATTAAAAAAAAAATTACCATTATATAATAATATAAATTAAAAAAATTACTTTCATATAATAATATAAATTAAAAAAAATTACTTTCATATAATAATATTAATTTAAAAAATGCATACAAAGATATACAGTAAAGTTATAAAATAAATAAATAAATAAAAAATAAAATAAATAAAAATAAAAATAAAATAAAAATGACTATCCTATAATAATATTAATTTAAAAATACATACAATGTTTAAAATCAACAATTAAATTTTATATACATTATAATTAATTAAACTTTATGCTGTTACTATTAAATAAATTTATCCTAACACGAAAACTTTACATAAATTTTATAAGCAAAAAAGCTATAAGTACATGAATATGTTACTTAAATTAAACATTATATTGATACTATACAAATATTATTTAACATTTATTCGAGTTTAACGCTGTAATATAATTTAAACTATCTTAGTTGATTTAAATGAAACAGGTAAATACTTTTAAACTTGAAATAATAAAAATAAGTTCTTTTTATAAAATAATTGATATAAACTATAATAATAACAAGGATTAGTTACATTTAAAAACTATCAGTTACTAAAAGTTATTTTGTATTAAACATTTCTAAATAAATTGCATAAAAATTCAACGTATCATTTTAAATGAAAATAAACAGTTTTCTTAAAAAACAGATAATACGGAATATTCTATGAGTCAGTTATCACCTGCAACGGAAAACCCCTACAGCTGATGAATCATGCGTTATATACGCTGGCGAGCCACACATATTAGTAATCAATACTATCTCATATAAAGATTAAGTTAAAATACAGCGGATAATTAGGAAAATGCAATATTTTTTTTCACAAAGCATATCATACAATGAGTTTAAATGATTATTACCGACGTATCACTTAAACGGTATTGAAATAAATAAATATAAAAGTAAGTTATAGTTAAAAAATAAAAATTCGTTTGTGAAAGAGTTTTATATATTGCAAAATTTAGTTTTACTCAGATAATTTCTGAACATACACAATTTAAATCGAAACTTTTCTAGATTTCATTTAAGCAGTAAATATTCGTTTGGGAAAGTAGTTTGATATGTTATGCAAATTTCTTAAATTGATTTCCCTCTTCAATAAATCAATAAAAATTGTCTTATGTAATGTTTTAATAAAAGTTATGTTTTAATAATTTTTTTATGATATAAACAAATAAATTTACTAGAGTATATATATTAAGATATTACGTATAGAGTAGAGATACATATTAAGTTAAATAAATTATCAAATAGTAATAATAAATTAGGAAACTTAATTAAAATTGAAGAAATTTCTCTTAGCGAAATGCAACCTTCAGCCTTGCACACAAATGTGACAAACTGTTTATAGCTACACGTTGACTCACATACAGATAAGAATGTTGAATCATACCTATCTTAGTAGAATGTTGTTAGAGATCTGTGTTTTCAGAGTAATATAAAATAGTTTATAGAGATCATTTATTTAATATCAGTTGTAAACTACATTTAAATATTGCAATAAGAGTTGAACTTTGCAATTAACCTGTTAAAATGCGGTTTTTAAAATTATGCTAAGAAAATAATGTGCGTTAAGTCGCGCTTTTTATGTTTAATAAATAAAGTTTTAATAAAATATAAGTGTAATTTTTAATAAATTGTTTTAAAATCACTTAATGGGATAAAATAAAATTAAAAATCTTATTGTTTTAGTAATTATTTTCTCTAGTTATAAAACTAAGTAATAAACTATCTATAAATAATCGGATAGCAAGAGAGATTTTTGTATAATAACTATATAGTATTTTAATATATGCATTACATCGCAGGGTAAAATTTTCAACTTATTTATAGCGAATGAACTATAAGTAATAAAACTTAATCATTTGCATAACCGCTAAATTTTATAAGTTTGGTATATGATTTAAAATACTAAACAATAATCCTTGTAAGAGAATTGGGATGACACTTTCACAGAAAGAAATTGTCCTTTACAATAAGATTTGTTCAGAATGTCTAAGTAAAAATAACTTACCGTGAGGCATACTGATATCATGCTGTTGTATTGAAATTCATTGTTTTTAGTTAATGGCTGGTTAAACTTCTAATGAGACAATTAATTTTACTAGCACATAAATGTAATTTTTTATATTATTCCTGTATAGATAAAATATTAAATAATTCATTAAGTGTTAAACTTTGCATTTAATCGATTAAATAAATAAAGTTTTACTAAAATATAAGTGTAATTTTTAATGTAAGGGATTAAAATCACTTTAACTTTATAAGAAAAAAAGAGGTTTTAAAAATACTTAATAGGATAAAATTAAAAATCTTATTGTTTTTTAGCAATTATTTTATCTAGACTAAGTAATAAATTTTTAAATTAATTATAAATGATCGGATAGTAAGAGATTTTTGTATAATAACTATATAGTATTTTAATATATGCATTACATCGCAGGGTAAAATTTACAACTTATTTATAGCGAATGAACTATAAGTAATAAAACTTAATCATTTGCATAACCGCTAAATTTTATAAGTTTGGTATATGATTTAAAATACTAAACAATAATCCTTGTAAGAGAATTGGGATGACACTTTCACAGAAAGAAATTGTCCTATACAATATGATTTGTTCAGAATGTCTAAGTAAAAATAACTTACCGTGAGGCATACTGGTATCATGCTGTTGTACTATATTTAAAAGTTTTACTATAGAATAAACATTCACATATGGATATTCATAAGGTTTAAGACTATATGAGGATCGTATAAGCGAAATGCATGAGAGACTTTCTAAGGAATCCTATTGCATATTTAAGCAGATGTTAGAGAAAACCACGAAATACTCCAGTCGACTAGGTTGATGAAATGGATTCGAACCCAACACTTCCCCTTTTATCATAGAATCGTGCACTAATCACAAGGTTAATGAGTCATGCAGTTGTATTGAAACTTATTGATTACAAGTCTAAACTTATACCATTAAATATTTAACTGTTGGTTCTATAAGTGGATTGCTCTTTGTGTGAGTCTTTGTAACTTATAGTTAAGCGAGTTTTAGTGAAAACCAAGAAAAACTACAAACGGGTAGATTGTTAAGTTGAATTCGAACCTAGCATTAAACATAGAATCGTTTGATCTTCTAAAATCCTTGTAACAACATGTTTATGAACTTTATAAGAAAATGCTTAATAGGGTTTGCATGCGTTAGCTATATTAAACATCTGTTAGATGTAAATTTTTTGCAATATATATTGTTTAAACTATGTTTATACACCATGCAATGTATAATATTTCCTAAAGTAAAAGTTTAAACTGAGTAACTAATCATCAACATAAGTGTTAAATTGAATACATAAGACAGTATATGAATAAACAGTAATGTGAAAATGCTGATTTGTAAAACTTTTTGAAAGTAGTAACTTCTAAATTTATACTTATGAACACACATGGTTAAGAGACTTATATAAAACAATACTATGATTAAAAAATTTTTCAGTATACAATAAAATAAATCGTAATAGATATTCATTTACAATAAGTAATTTAATGATTTAATGCTTTCATTAAAAGATTAAAATTACTAGATTTTTGTTGAATATTTTATGAATATAGTAATAATCTTTCACTAATAATATATTTCAATAGGTATAAGTTAAAAAAAAATGTTTTAAAGTTTCACTTACCTGAAAACATGTCTGACTCCAACAGCAGTCTTAAGAGAAATGAGCGATAAGGATAGTTCTTATCAGCAGCATCAGGTCACGTGATTACGGTGACGTCACGAGTCATGTGATTGGTGACGTCAGGTCACGTGCCGAGTCTCTTATCTTATCAGAGATTGCTTATCAGCGATCACAGCTCATTCTGCCATTTGATTTCGTATTTGTTGGTTGCTTCAAAATGTCTGCTGTGAGTTTTATGGAAAACGGACTGAATGTCTACTATGTTTCAAACTTTATCGAAAAGGAACAAGCGGATCGGTATTTTGCTGAGTTAAAAACTTTACCTTTCTACACGCCAACGTTTAAAATTCATGGAAAGAGTATTAAACCTAAAAGGCAAGTTCTAGGATACGGCGATTCGATTTTAAGTTATGCCTTCAGCGGAACCCATGTGCCAGCTAACCCTTGGACACCTCTGATGTTACAACTGCGGGATCGAGTGGAAAAATGGACGGCTTCTACCTTCAACTATGTTCTGCTAAACCTCTACATCAATGGATACAGCTGCATAGCTCAACATAAAGACAACGAAAGTGGATTGGATACAACTTTCCCCATCGTAGTCCTCAGCTTTGGTGCCGAACGAACAATTGAATTCAAGAGGCCTAAAACACCATCGACTTTGATTTCATTAGAACATGGTTCGCTCTACGGTATGTTAAAGCCTACCAACGAACTGTTTACCCATGGCATTGCACCGGACCCTAACATTAAAGATATGAGAATCAGCCTGACTTTTCGTCATTTAATATACAACCCCATCATGTCACCTTTAAAGAAACCAAGACTTGATCTAAGTGATGCTTCATCCAGTGCATGTGATACACCAAAAAACTCTTTATTCATTGATCTGAATACTTTAAAAAACTCTCATTGTGATGTGTCTACAACGAGTGTTACTTCTATAAAAAACTGTTCAAAGGACTTGTGTGAAAAACTTACTCCAAACGATTGGTTAAGTCAATGGGTACGAGAACACCCTCTACACCCCATCTGTACTGAATGGAATTTAAAATGGAATACATTTGTACAAATTGTAGTGGAAAAGAATTTTAATATGAGAATTCATATTCGTAATTTTAAAGAATTACCCACGGGTGAGTGGGTACACACTAAACAAGGTATTGTAATGACATCTCAGACTTGGTATTATTTTCAAGATTTGATTGAAAATTTTAGTTTCAACTCAGTAAGTGATAGTTTTATTAGTAATAACCAATTATTGATGCTTTGTATTAATAAGAATTTCTGTATACTTCAACAAATGTTTACCTTAAACACATGTGAATTTTACTTAAATCCCAATGTCATTAAATTATTTAAAGAGCAAATTTTGAAACTTAGAGAAATCAAAATTAAAATAACTGATTCTATCATTGATGCAATATTTACAATTCAACTTCCTATGTTAATTCTAAGCAAAACCCCCTTTTGTTTATATCATGTTAATGAAGAAAATGCTAAGAGAATCTTTTTAAAGTCTATTGTTCATGAAGTTCGATTATGTATAGAAGATTTGTTTCACTGTGATGAGTGTTTATTTAATTCTTCTCATCAAAGTTCTCTAGATTATTCAACGATATCATTACTTGCAAAATTTCAATTAAATCGCGACGAGATACTTTTAAAATTAAATATGTTTGCTATTGCTCAAAATATAACCTGTACATGTCATTACAATATTTCTTTCTTGAAAGAACTAAATATGAAACTGTATGAAAATCATATTGAAGCTGCTTTATCTAAATTGTAAATTAATCTGTATATATGTTATGCATTTTTAATAAAGAAATTGAAACTGTATATATTGTGTCAGTAGTCCTTTGTATATATTTACAACTATACATAATAATATTCAATTCTTATTAGTATTAATATAGTTAATACAATAAATAATTTAAGAATAAGGTATTAATAATTTTAATAAATATGTTTTAAATAAACAAAAACTTAAATCCATATTTATTAGTTTTATAAAACACACTAATGAAGCAAAGGTTTAACTTCAATCGCGAAAAACTTAAAAATATAAAGAAAACCAAAAACATATTAATTAATTATTATTATTATTATTATTTTATGTAAAAGATTGTTGAAGTAAACTTTTAAACGTACCGCAACACGCAGTGAAAAATATTCAAAGTCCACATTACTCGAAACGATTCCATTGTCTTATACGGTAAATTGAAATATAACACACGGAAAAAAGATCGACATATACGGGAGAAATTCAATTTACCGTATAAGACAATGGAATCGTTTCGAGTAATGTGGACTTTGAATATTTTTCACTGCGTGTTGCGGTACGTTTAAAAGTTTACTTCAACAATCTTTTACATAAAATAATAATAATAATAATAATTAATTAATATGTTTTTGGTTTTCTTTATATTTTTAAGTTTTTCGCGATTGAAGTTAAACCTTTGCTTCATTAGTGTGTTTTATAAAACTAATAAATATGGATTTAAGTTTTTGTTTATTTAAAACATATTTATTAAAATTATTAATACCTTATTCTTAAATTATTTATTGTATTAACTATATTAATACTAATAAGAATTGAATATTATTATGTATAGTTGTAAATATATACAAAGGACTACTGACACAATATATACAGTTTCAATTTCTTTATTAAAAATGCATAACATATATACAGATTAATTTACAATTTAGATAAAGCAGCTTCAATATGATTTTCATACAGTTTCATATTTAGTTCTTTCAAGAAAGAAATATTGTAATGACATGTACAGGTTATATTTTGAGCAATAGCAAACATATTTAATTTTAAAAGTATCTCGTCGCGATTTAATTGAAATTTTGCAAGTAATGATATCGTTGAATAATCTAGAGAACTTTGATGAGAAGAATTAAATAAACACTCATCACAGTGAAACAAATCTTCTATACATAATCGAACTTCATGAACAATAGACTTTAAAAAGATTCTCTTAGCATTTTCTTCATTAACATGATATAAATAAAAGGGGGTTTTGCTTAGAATTAACATAGGAAGTTGAATTGTAAATATTGCATCAATGATAGAATCAGTTATTTTAATTTTGATTTCTCTAAGTTTCAAAATTTGCTCTTTAAATAATTTAATGACATTGGGATTTAAGTAAAATTCACATGTGTTTAAGGTAAACATTTGTTAAAGTATACAGAAATTCTTATTAATACAAAGCATCAATAATTGGTTATTACTAATAAAACTATCACTTACTGAGTTGAAACTAAAATTTTCAATCAAATCTTGAAAATAATACCAAGTCTGAGATGTCATTACAATACCTTGTTTAGTGTGTACCCACTCACCCGTGGGTAATTCTTTAAAATTACGAATATGAATTCTCATATTAAAATTCTTTTCCACTACAATTTGTACAAATGTATTCCATTTTAAATTCCATTCAGTACAGATGGGGTGTAGAGGGTGTTCTCGTACCCATTGACTTAACCAATCGTTTGGAGTAAGTTTTTCACACAAGTCCTTTGAACAGTTTTTTATAGAAGTAACACTCGTTGTAGACACATCACAATGAGAGTTTTTTAAAGTATTCAGATCAATGAATAAAGAGTTTTTTGGTGTATCACATGCACTGGATGAAGCATCACTTAGATCAAGTCTTGGTTTCTTTAAAGGTGACATGATGGGGTTGTATATTAAATGACGAAAAGTCAGGCTGATTCTCATATCTTTAATGTTAGGGTCCGGTGCAATGCCATGGGTAAACAGTTCGTTGGTAGGCTTTAACATACCGTAGAGCGAACCATGTTCTAATGAAATCAAAGTCGATGGTGTTTTAGGCCTCTTGAATTCAATTGTTCGTTCGGCACCAAAGCTGAGGACTACGATGGGGAAAGTTGTATCCAATCCACTTTCGTTGTCTTTATGTTGAGCTATGCAGCTGTATCCATTGATGTAGAGGTTTAGCAGAACATAGTTGAAGGTAGAAGCCGTCCATTTTTCCACTCGATCCCGCAGTTGTAACATCAGAGGTGTCCAAGGGTTAGCTGGCACATGGGTTCCGCTGAAGGCGTAACTTAAAATCGAATCGCCGTATCCTAGAACTTGCCTTTTAGGTTTAATACTCTTTCCATGAATTTTAAACGTTGGCGTGTAGAAAGGTAAAGTTTTTAACTCAGCAAAATACCGATCCGCTTGTTCCTTTTCGATAAAGTTTGAAACATAGTAGACATTCAGTCCGTTTTCCATAAAACTCACAGCAGACATTTTGAAGCAACCAACAAATACGAAATCAAATGGCAGAATGAGCTGTGATCGCTGATAAGCAATCTCTGATAAGATAAGAGACTCGGCACGTGACCTGACGTCACCAATCACATGACTCGTGACGTCACCGTAATCACGTGACCTGATGCTGCTGATAAGAACTATCCTTATCGCTCATTTCTCTTAAGACTGCTGTTGGAGTCAGACATGTTTTCAGGTAAGTGAAACTTTAAAACATTTTTTTTAACTTATACCTATTGAAATATATTATTAGTGAAAGATTATTACTATATTCATAAAATATTCAACAAAAATCCAGTAATTTTAATCTTTTAATGAAAGCATTAAATCATTAAATTACTTATTGTAAATGAATATCTATTACGATTTATTTTATTGTATACTGAAAAATTTTTTAATCATAGTATTGTTTTATATAAGTCTCTTAACCATGTGTGTTCATAAGTATAAATTTAGAAGTTACTACTTTCAAAAAGTTTTACAAATCAGCATTTTCACATTACTGTTTATTCATATACTGTCTTATGTATTCAATTTAACACTTATGTTGATGATTAGTTACTCAGTTTAAACTTTTACTTTAGGAAATATTATACATTGCATGGTGTATAAACATAGTTTAAACAATATATATTGCAAAAAATTTACATCTAACAGATGTTTAATATAGCTAACGCATGCAAACCCTATTAAGCATTTTCTTATAAAGTTCATAAACATGTTGTTACAAGGATTTTAGAAGATCAAACGATTCTATGTTTAATGCTAGGTTCGAATTCAACTTAACAATCTACCCGTTTGTAGTTTTTCTTGGTTTTCACTAAAACTCGCTTAACTATAAGTTACAAAGACTCACACACAGAGCAATCCACTTATAGAACCAACAGTTAAATATTTAATGGTATAAGTTTAGACTTGTAATCAATAAGTTTCAATACAACTGCATGACTCATTAACCTTGTGATTAGTGCACGATTCTATGATAAAAGGGGAAGTGTTGGGTTCGAATCCATTTCATCAACCTAGTCGACTGGAGTATTTCGTGGTTTTCTTTAACATCTGCTTAAATATGCAATAGGATTCCTTAGAAAGTCTCTCATGCATTTCGCTTATACGATCCTCATATAGTCTTAAACCTTATGAATATCCATATGTGAATGTTTATTCTATAGTAAAACTTTTAAATATAGTACAACAGCATGATACCAGTATGCCTCACGGTAAGTTATTTTTACTTAGACATTCTGAACAAATCATATTGTATAGGACAATTTCTTTCTGTGAAAGTGTCATCCCAATTCTCTTACAAGGATTATTGTTTAGTATTTTAAATCATATACCAAACTTATAAAATTTAGCGGTTATGCAAATGATTAAGTTTTATTACTTATAGTTCATTCGCTATAAATAAGTTGTAAATTTTACCCTGCGATGTAATGCATATATTAAAATACTATATAGTTATTATACAAAAATCTCTTACTATCCGATCATTTATAATTAATTAAAAAATTTATTACTTAGTCTAGATAAAATAATTGCTAAAAAACAATAAGATTTTTAATTTTATCCTATTAAGTAATTTTAAAACCTCTTTTTTTCTTATAAATTTAAAGTGATTTTAATCCCTTACATTAAAAATTACACTTATATTTTAGTAAAACTTTATTTATTTAATCGATTAAATGCAAAGTTTAACACTTAATGAATTATTTAATATTTTATCTATACAGGAATAATATAAAAAATTACATTTATGTGCTAGTAAAATTAATTGTCTCATTAGAAGTTTAACCAGCCATTAACTAAAAACAATGAATTTCAATACAACAGCATGATATCAGTATGCCTCACGGTAAGTTATTTTTACTTAGACATTCTGAACAAATCTTATTGTAAAGGACAATTTCTTTCTGTGAAAGTGTCATCCCAATTCTCTTACAAGGATTATTGTTTAGTATTTTAAATCATATACCAAACTTATAAAATTTAGCGGTTATGCAAATGATTAAGTTTTATTACTTATAGTTCATTCGCTATAAATAAGTTGTAAATTTTACCCTGCGATGTAATGCATATATTAAAATACTATATAGTTATTATACAAAAATCTCTTACTATCCGATCATTTATAATTAATTTAAAAATTTATTACTTAGTCTAGATAAAATAATTGCTAAAAAACAATAAGATTTTTAATTTTATCCTATTAAGTAATTTTAAAACCTCTTTTTTTCTTATAAAGTTAAAGTGATTTTAATCCCTTACACTAAAAATTACACTTACATTTTAGTAAAACTTTATTTATTTAATCGATTAAATGCAAAGTTTAACACTTAATGAATTATTTAATATTTTATCTATACAGGAATAATATAAAAAATTACATTTATGTGCTAGTAAAATTAATTGTCTCATTAGAAGTTTAACCAGCCATTAACTAAAAACAATGAATTTCAATACAACAGCATGATATCAGTATGCCTCACGGTAAGTTATTTTTACTTAGACATTCTGAACAAATCTTATTGTAAAGGACAATTTCTTTCTGTGAAAGTGTCATCCCAATTCTCTTACAAGGATTATTGTTTAGTATTTTAAATCATATACCAAACTTATAAAATTTAGCGGTTATGCAAATGATTAAGTTTTATTACTTATAGTTCATTCGCTATAAATAAGTTGAAAATTTTACCCTGCGATGTAATGCATATATTAAAATGCTATATAGTTATTATACAAAAATCTCTCTTGCTATCCGATTATTTATAGATAGTTTATTACTTAGTTTTATAACTAGAGAAAATAATTACTAAAACAATAAGATTTTTAATTTTATTTTATCCCATTAAGTGATTTTAAAACAATTTATTAAAAATTACACTTATATTTTATTAAAACTTTATTTATTAAACATAAAAAGCGCGACTTAACGCACATTATTTTCTTAGCATAATTTTAAAAACCGCATTTTAACAGGTTAATTGCAAAGTTCAACTCTTATTGCAATATTTAAATGTAGTTTACAACTGATATTAAATAAATGATCTCTATAAACTATTTTATATTACTCTGAAAACACAGAACTCTAACAACATTCTACTAAGATAGGTAGGATTCAACATTCTTATCTGTATGTGAGTCAACGTGTAGCTATAAACAGTTTGTCACATTTGTGTGCAAGGCTGAAGGTTGCATTTCGCTAAGAGAAATTTCTTCAATTTTAAGTAAGTTTCATAATTTATTATTACTATTTGATAATTTATCTAACTTAATATGTATCTCTACTCTATACGTAATATCTTAATATATATACTCTAGTAAATTTATTTGTTTATATCATAAAAAAATTATTAAAACATAACTTTTATTAAAACATTACATAAGACAATTTTTATTGATTTATTGAAGAGGGAAATCAATTTAAGAAATTTGCATAACATATCAAACTACTTTCCCAAACGAATATTTACTGCTTAAATGAAATCTAGAAAAGTTTCGATTTAAATTGTGTATGTTCAGAAATTATCTGAGTAAAACTAAATTTTGCAATATATAAAACTCTTTCACAAACGAATTTTTATTTTTTAACTATAACTTACTTTTATATTTATTTATTTCAATACCGTTTAAGTGATACGTCGGTAATAATCGTTTAAACTCATTGTATGATATGCTTTGTGAAAAAAATATTGCATTTTCCTAATTATCCGCTGTATTTTAACTTAATCTTTATATGAGATAGTATTGATTACTAATATGTGTGGCTCGCCAGCGTATATAACGCATGATTCATCAGCTGTAGGGGTTTTCCGTTGCAGGTGATAACTGACTCATAGAATATTCCGTATTATCTGTTTTAAGAAAACTGTTTATTTTCATTTAAAATGATACGTTGAATTTTTATGCAATTTATTTAGAAATGTTTAATACAAAATAACTTTTAGTAACTGATAGTTTTTAAATGTAACTAATCCTTGTTATTATTATAGTTTATATCAATTATTTTATAAAAAGAACTTATTTTTATTATTTCAAGTTTAAAAGTATTTACCTGTTTCATTTAAATCAACTAAGATAGTTTAAATTATATTACAGCGTTAAACTCGAATAAATGTTAAATAATATTTGTATAGTATCAATATAATGTTTAATTTAAATAACATATTCATGTACTTATAGCTTTTTTGCTTATAAAATTTATGTAAAGTTTTCGTGTTAGGATAAATTTATTTAATAGTAACAGCATAAAGTTTAATTAATTATAATGTATATAAAATTTAATTGTTGATTTTAAACATTGTATGTATTTTTAAATTAATATTATTATAGGATAGTCATTTTTATTTTATTTTTATTTTTATTTATTTTATTTTTTATTTATTTATTTATTTTATAACTTTACTGTATATCTTTGTATGCATTTTTTAAATTAATATTATTATATGAAAGTAATTTTTTTTAATTTATATTATTATATGAAAGTAATTTTTTTAATTTATATTATTATATAATGGTAATTTTTTTTTAATTAATATTATTATATGATAGTATTTTTTTTAAATTTATAACTTTACTATGCATTTTTTTAATTAATATTATTATATGATAGTAATTTTTTAAAATTTATATGATAGTCATTTTTTAAAGTGCATGTGTTCAATTTTTAACGAATGTAAGTTAGAGTTTAAATAAGTGTGAAACTTATTTAGTGAGAATATAAAGTTTAATTTATATAATTTTTATTATATTTAGTTTAATTTAAATAATTTTTATTGTATTCAGTTTAATTTATAACATATAAATTATTTATACTCTTCCAATGGTAACACCCAAATTTTAATATCAAAGTCTATACCATTCATACAATGTTTTTAATTATATAATACTCACCAACCCTTTGTTTTATTTTGTCAAATTCCATGAAATACATAGGCAAATTTCTATTTATTCTGTAATAAATTTATAATCTCCGAATGGTAACGCGCAGATATTAAGATCAAAGTCTATACCATTCGTTAAATTCATCTACCTTTGTTTCAGCGTTCAATTTTAACGATTGTATTAATAGTATTTATAAGTTAGAGCTTAAAGAAATTTTAAAAGTGAAACTTATTTAGTGTTAACATAAAGTCATGATGTGTATAAAGTCTAGTTTAAACAACTTTATTGCTTATAATGTCGTTTTTGTTTTAAAATAACTAATTATACGTATAATTACATGATATTCATTATTAAAAAATATGTGTTTTAAATTATTTATTATTGTTTTTAAATTTATGCGTATCGTTTTTGTTTTAAAATAATTAATTATACATATAATTGTATGCCATTCATTATTGAAAAATATGTGTTTTAAATTATTTATTATTGTTTTGTTTTTAAATCTGTGTGTTAATCCACTGATGACACTTATCCTCAAAATACGAAAATTTCTAGTTAAATCTGTAAAAATTTCTAAATTTCAAGCTCTAAAATACTAAGTGTACTCATTAACCAATTAGAATGCAGTATTAGTATCATCTTGTTTCTATAAATTCTGTAAAAATTTCCAAATATAAATTTCCAATGATAACACTAAAAGTATGAACTCCTATTTAAATTCCTTATTTATTATCTTAACACAATATATTTTTAATCTCTAAAAATGCTAAGTTTCTAAAATACACATAAATTGTTACAGATGTTAATTAACTTCAGTCATTCATTGTTTCATTCGCTCAAAAATGTTAAGTCCCACCGGAAATTATTTATACTCTTCCGATGGCAACACCTAAATTTTAATTTTTAAATTCTTCCTGCACCTATGAAGATTGTTCCTGCACCCTGTATATATCAATTGTTTCTGCACCTATGAAGATTGTCTGAACCCATGCTTTGAAGACAACCATAGAAAACTATGTGATGAGTTCATCATGTTGATATTTTTTATTTTATATTTTATTTTATTTTATTTTATTTTTTAAAGGAACTAACTCCCGCCTTGTTCTACGGAACGAAAAGGGGCACCGCAGGGTCTCGGGAGGGCAGTCTCCCAGGCGCTCAAGGTGAACTCTTTCTTTCTCTTTCTCTTTCTTCTCTTTTTTTTTTCTAACTTTATTCTTTCTAACTCTCATTTCTTAAATTTTGTATTCTCTTTCTAACTTTTTTCTATACATTTTTCTTTCATTTATTTCTCAAATTGTAAATTTTGTATGTATCTCTTTTCAGGCTAAGTCCCAAAAGATCGTGACGTCATCTCACTTCCCGCAAAACTTCGAAAAAATTTTGAAGTCCCCGAAATTGTAAAGAATACTAAGTGCTAAAATTTAGGAAAATAAATCTAACTCGTCAAAATTCCCTTCTCCCTGATAGATGACACTATATTTTTAAATTGTTTCTGCACCTATGAAGATTGTTCCTGCACCTATGTAAATTGTACAGATTGTTTCGCACCTATGAAGATTGTCTGAATCCATGCTTTGAAGACAAACCCAGAAAACTATGTGATGAGTTCATCAGGTTGTCATTTTTTAATTTTTATTTTTATTTCAGGGTTCATTCTGAAAGAGAGAACAGCACAAGATTCAATCCTCTAAAGGTATATCTTCTTCTTTAATATTTTCTTTCGAAAAAATAATTAAAGTTAACTTTTTCTATCTCTCGAAAAACTAAATTTTTTCTTTTTATTTTGAACTAAGTTCGAAAAAATTTAAAGTCCCAAAAAATTCTTACTGAAAAATTTGTAAGTCCCCTTATTCAAAAAAATATCTCGTAAAAATTTCTTATCAGTCAAAAATTCTTATCGCGAAAAACCTACCGTTCAAGATAACGCTCCTCTCTCAAACCTATCGTTCAAGATAACGCGGCTCCTCCTCCTCCGCCTGCACTGCTCGCTCCTCGGCTCCTCGGCTCCTCCGGCTCCTCATGCCGCAGAACTCTCATTTTCCATCTACTCACTTAATTAAAATGCAAGGAAATCTCAAAACGTGTAAATTCATCGAAAACCGGAAATCAAAAGTTTTTATGTATCTTCTACTTGCTTTTTCTACCCGCAAAAGCTAGCAATAAAGGCACTTTTTAAAAAAATAAGTAGCCAATTTCAGTTAATTGAAACGTAAAGAAAGCTAAAAACATGTAAATTCAGCAAAAAACGGAAATCGGAATTTTTTCCGTATCGTCTACTTATACATGCAGCAGTTAGTAACAAATCCATTTTCCTTTTATTTAGTATATTAGTTCAATATTTATTGTTTAAATATCACCCTTTGAAATGAAGTGTTTATGTTTACATTCGAAACTGGAAGTTTGCCATTTTTTTTTCTGGAGTTTTGTGATTTTAAATTAAAATTTTATCAATTTTACAGAAAAAATAACTCAATCAAATACATGTAGACAGTAACTTATGTATAACTATCCGCGTTTGTAATGATCGATAGATGACGCTTTCTCAACTGCAGTTGTTAGTAAATATTGCCACGTGTAATAATTGCCACGTGTATTTATTATTATGCTTTCTTGTTGTTCTATCATTGTTTCAGCGTGAAAGCTGTCAGTGGTATGATAATTTCACCATAGCCCACCAGAGGGCGAGCATTTCATTACAATCGCGGATACCAAAATATCGGAATTAAAATCGGCAGATAATTTCCGTTATTTTTTAATAACTTTTTACAAAAAACTCAATGGACAATTAACATAGACAATCTTTTACATGGATCCATGGACAGACAGTGACGTCATCACTTCGCTTGCGTATAGTGATGCTACATTATACAAATTACTGTGTCTATGGTTTTATTTGAGCTTTATGAAATTGCCAGATTTAACAACTTTCTACTTTTAGGTATTTTTTAATGTGAAGGAATACGTGTATAAAAGGGAAAAATGGGGGAAAATGCATAAAAAATAAATGTATTTTTAAATACCTTCTTGACATCGTAAGAAAATAATATTTGTATTCGCACCTTCCGGCTAACCATACCTTTCGAATGATACCATTTTCATCCCTCTACTCCCATAATTAATATGTTAAAAAGGGACAACAAATTTTATGCTTGCCTATTAATATATAGATAATAATAATGATAATAATAATGTTGACAATTCCTACACGTTTTCAAATCAAATGACAAAATTTCGAAGTACAGTCGGTAACAAAAGTGTCCGAACACTAGCGAAAATTCCTATGTGAATAAAGTACACTTCATACGGTTTTGTTAAATAAATCCTTATCGAATCATGTTCTTAGACTGACTAAGAACAGGATTCGACAAGGATTTATTTAACAAAACCTTATGAAGTATACTTCTTTCACATAGGAATTTTTGCTAGTGTTCGGACACTTTTGTTACCGACTGCATGAAAAGGAATTTCGATTTTTTCTGTAATATTTTGATAATTCTTGATATCGGAACCAAAACTTGAGACCAAATTGGCGGGATCAAGATTTCCTCAGGATCAAAGTGGCGGGACCAAAGTGTCATGTACCCACTTCGAAGATTGATAGTCTATTATGTATATCAAATATCACTTCTCAAAATCATTGGTGATTATCGTATAAAAAATCCGCCAGATCTGGCAACACTTCTTCCATTTGAGTTTTTCTACACTTAACCATAACATAACATTTGGAGAACGAGGGATAGACCATGGTGGTCCAGCGAATCAGTCTGCCCTATCGCCGCACATATTATCTATGGATTACTATTTTTTGTGAATGTGAATTCTCTCGTCTACGAAATCCGAATCCCCGTTGACAGCGCTGAGGACATTATAGCATGCATCGTTGCAGCTGCCAGGCAAATCCAAGACAATTTTATAATGATTAAGAATGTTCGAACATTCAGGCGGCGAAGATGTGAGGCCTGCATCATATGAGGTGCTTGTCAATTCAAACACCTCCTTTGATAGGACATTCCGATTTGTACAGGGTGATTATAATTAAAGTTACGATTTCAAAACGCTATAATTTTAAAACTACCACTACCAGTCAGAATGACTTGATGTTTTACCAGACCAATCCTGAGACGATGGAATTTCGTTTGGCTAAGAAAAAAAAAAAAAAAATGTTTCTAGAATGTACTGTTAATGATCCGAAAGATGTTTGTTTCATGAAGTTCCTCTTGTCGCAGTCACTGTTTTCGCTGTAAACGTGTATTCTTGCCTTTTGCTAAAAACATTGTCCATAAGCCCTTGAAGTCTAATGTTTCCTGGTATTCTGTTCTATTGCTAATAACATTCCTGTGTGAATCTATTTAGGCACTTTCCCTGACATTATCCTGATAGTGCAATCTACAAGCACATTTTGAAACTGTTTTTTTCCTTCATCAAAAAAAGTTCCATTGCCTCAAGATAGCTCTGATAAAATATCAAACAGTTCTGACCAGTAGTTTTAAAATTAAAGTGTTTTGAAATCGTAACTTTAATTATAATCACCCTGTACTTGGAATTATTTATTTATTTATTTATTTGTTTTTTATGTTTATGAACAGCGAGTACGAAACATCTCTTTTCTCCTATTTTGTGTCTCTTCCTTGTATTTTATGTCTAAGGCTGGGATTGCTCTGATTCGTTTAAGACTATCGTAAGCGTAAATTCTCACTTAAGATGGAATCAAAGCACAACTCGTATTGCTGTGTCTCACTCTCTTAAGCACACTTTGGAGATTCGTCTCTGGATGCGCTCGCAATCACAACAAAGCTCATTCTGCGTTGTAAAGTGCCTGTTTCATTTCTCTCGTGGGGGACCTACGCTGGAGGCACCGCAATAGCAATCGTTCACAAAACGGACATTTTAAGACTGATTCACAGCAATCCCGGCCTAAAAAATGCGAAATACAAAAACGTTTCCAAAAGAGTACGCTCTAAACACCCACGCTTATTCAGTGCCATCTACCCTGTTACGAAGGTATTTTCGTGCACCTTACCTCCTCTCGAAGTTTTTAACATCTTAGCTAGGACAACCTGTATATACTGATGCGTTCAAAGTTTCAGGCGAAACTAATTTTTCCCAATAGCTATTGGATAAATAAACATAAAAAGAAAGTAAATATTGCACCTTAAAGTTTATCAAATGTTCATTCGAAATATATAACTAGCAAATTTTTACAATGAAAGGATTTAAATATAGAATGAAATACTTATAAATCCATTCATCAAAAATTTCGAGCCAAGCAATTAAAATTTCATAGTGACGTTATTTCCGAAGGGACTGATCCAAAAAAAAAAAAAAAAAAAGGCACGACAATATGGAAGAAGCTCGAGATTGTTTACACTTGTGTGTCAGTACTGTGAAGTCAAGAGGGCGAAGCACACTCTATTACAGATCCAAGAAACCCTTATTAAATTACACCAGGGTTAACAAAGTTTCTGGTGATATTGCTTCAACATTATCTATTGGAAAATGAAATGTTGATGATATTATTAAAAATGGAATGAAGCAAACATTTTGCAGACAAATCAGTAGCTGAATGACTCAGAAAAAATGACAAAGTCACTTGATAAAGTTATTAAAAGAAAGGTAATTGTAATCCATAGAAAAATGCTGCAATTATCTCGCGTGATTTAATGAAGGAAAACTTGGTTAATGTTTGGCGTAGATTAAACCAAGTTGAACGTTTTAGTTGTTTCGGAGCAAAGAAACCGTTGATTAATATAAAGAATAAGAAGGCAAGATTAGAATTTGCTGAATCACATGAATATGAGACAGTCGAAGACTCGAAAAAAGTGTTATTTTCAAACGAAAGAAAAAAATGAATCATTTTTGAATATGAGGAAAAAGGGATATGTTCCACCACCAGACAACGTCAGGTATGATTCTAGCTATCAAATGTTGACTGTAAAATATGGAGGAGGAAGCATGATGCCGTGGGGGGCTTTTTAATATTAAAGCGTTGTTCCTTTAATGACAGCAAAAGGCACTATGGATAAAGTTATGTATAAAAACATTTAACGGACTAAAAAATTCCCTGTGCGCTCTGAAATGTGCTATGAAGGTGGATTCTGCAACAAGATAATGCCCGCATACTTTGTTCTGGACTAATTCTAGACATTTTTAACGTTAAAATTTCGTATTCATTTCGGTCAAGTCAATCTCCTGACTTAAATCCCATTCAACATTTATGGGAAGAGCTAAAAGTAAAAGTAGGAGCTATTAATTCTTCAAATAAAGACATTATTGGAAAAAATTCAAGAGAAAGAACAAAAAATATTCATGCAAGTACTAAGACTTTAATAGAGTCAGCGCCTCATCGGTGTTCTGCTGTAATAGCTTCAAAGGGCAAGATATTAAAAATATTTGACCTTCTGATGTGTTAAAATAATATTTTTGACTATTCTGATAATTTGTATTTCACAAGTTTGGCCCGAAACATTTGATCACATAAATTTTACTTTTTTTGTTAAAATTTTATATTGTTTTGTTAAATAAACATTTTATAAGTTGTTTATTTCGACAGTATAATTGATTTACTTCACATGATAATACTACAATTTTTTTTTTAATTTTTATTCACACAACAGTTATTAATGAAAAATATTTGGCCCGAAACTTTTGCATGCAACTGTATATCTATCTATCTATCTATAAATGTGTGTGTAAATCTACAAATATTTTTTTGTTTCAGGTGAACTACTTGAAAATAAATTGGAATTTTACGCTGATAGGAAAAAGCTATAAAATGAACTACTCTAGCAAGAAAACCGCTGGAGAGCTGCAAGAACTAAAGGAATTTATCCTCAATTGGAAAATACATAACATTTCATCACTTTTGTACAGAGATGCATGTTTTTGTACGCCTTCATTTACATTTGCCGATAGGTCTTGGCATCTGTATGTATCTACTGGTGCTTTGTCAAATTCAGATACAGTCTGCATAAAAATTGCCCTCGTTCTAGAGTCATCTGGTCCTCCCAAAAGTTTGACATATTCGTTCGCCCTGAATACAACCGATCGGAAACAATTGACGAAGGAAGATTTTTCAGACGTCTTTGAGCCTTTTAAGTTACAGAATGTTCACAATTTAATCAGCATGCGTGTATTTTTTCGAGAAAAGAAGTATTATCCGCTACATAATGATAGCGCGATCATACAGTTCAGAACAGACCTCTCTAAATCCCAGAAGGATTCAGGTATGTCCTATGTGAAATAACGAAAATATAAGACATGCTTAAATTAGTTCATACTTGCCTACAACTTAATTAATATACCCTAATACTGTTAACCCTGCCCTTTTTTTCATACCAGTAAATTTCATACCTATCAATCATTTTATTAGTAATTGAATGATTTTTTAGTACCCGCCTTTTTTTCCACACCAGTCTTTTTTTAGAGTAATTTTACACTTATTTAATCGTAATTACATTTGGAGGTAATTTCTCTAAAAATAAAGTGGTGTGGAAAAAGCAGGCGTGTATTAAAAATTTTCCAATTCATAATTAGGATGTTGGCAAGTATGAAATTTGTAAAGTAATATTCTCCAAATTACCATTAAATAAGAAAAAAATTACTTAAAAAAAAAAAAAAAAAAATGTGAATAAAAGAGTGGGGTTATTAATACTACGAAATAATAATTAGGATTCTGCCAGTTTGTTATTTGTGGGGAAAAAAAAAAAAAAAAAATGTATAAGAAAAATTAAAAAAAAAAAAAAGTCTTTAGAAATATTAGAAAAAGACTTTTAGGAATCGAATTGCTTTGTGCTTGTATTTGCTCTTCCACAGACAAATGCCTTTAGTTTTCAATTTTATTATTATTATTATTATTAATAGTAGTAGTAGTATTTGTTCATAAAGAAAATTTTAGAGTTTTTTTTTTTTTTTTTTTTCTTTTAAAATACTTCTCGTACGCAGAAATCGCATTTATATATTTTTTCAGATTTCAATTTTACCTTTTTGTTCATGAAATAACTTTACTTTTAATAACTTTATCTACTTTTGTTAATTTTTTAAACACTTAATCTTCTTCCATTTATTCTATTTTGAAGTTTTTTTTTTCTTCGACAATTTTGAGATTTATAATTATAAAGACTTTCGTCTCGAATGATGCAAATTACTCAATTTCACAATGACGTAATTTCTAATACATTTCACATATAAAAGACACCACAAACATCCATGGCTTCAATCCTGGGACCCAGGGACAGCTCCCTTCCGGCTGTTCCATCAAGCCGGCATTCTATTTTGACATTGTATGAGGTATTTTTAAAAAATTGCTTTTCGCTTTGTTTATGCTTTACACACACTGTAAACTAATATATGATATTAGACACGATTTCTTTCTTTTTTTTTTTTTTTTTTTTGAAGGTAAAGATATTTTTCTGACAGCTCTTTTCCTTTAAATACATATTTATGTTATAAACATTATCTTATAAATTTTTCGAGGTGAGTTGTTAACATTATAATTCCTAAAAATATTATGAAGAAAAAACTGCTTTAGTAAATTTATTTACTCTAATTTATTCTAATTTGAAATTTCGCAAGCTGTTCGAAATTAAAGATTTTCTTAACATAGCAAAATAAAACAATATCATATAATTTTCTATATGGGAATTCTTGCATTTGAAATTGTATGAAATTGCATAAAAACTAAACTACGAAATTGACCCCAATAAAATAAATTAACGAATTAGTGTAACATAAATGTATCGAACTGAAAGGTAGATATAATATAAAAACGCACCACAAACTGGCGTTAAAAAGTAATAAGTACAAAACATTGAACAGACACCATGAAATGCAACTGGTGGCTCCCGTTGTCTCGGATCGAAAGAAGACACGACACTTCGTCGAGTAAATAAAGTCGGCACTAATATCGCAAAAGCGGTAACACACAAAACCATTTCAAAGAAAGAGCAAAAACAAATCAAGTCGAATGTACATATAAATACTGGTGTGACCAGAAATATAAAAGTGAAAGAAGAAGATAATTAATAAAGTAAATAAAAATTCAAATGAAAGCTAAAATAATTAAACCAAACGAAAAACTAAGTTACGTGAGTAAATTCCAGGCATCATACAAATAAATAAAATCTAAAAATTTTAAGAAATCTTATAAAATTCAAATCCAAACGAAAAGCCAAACTACCTGAGTAATTTTCAAGCATCAGACAACAATGGAGAGGGAGAAATATCATTAAGAAGATTTTTTTGAATTTTTAAATATGTAAAAAACCTCATGGATATCCAAATGAGAAGAGGAGATAGCAGAAGAAATTATGTTAGTTTTAGAAAAATCAAAACAAAGACCATTAGCCTAGATGTGGGAGGCAATAGAAGTTTTTGGAAATCCTTTTATTACGAACATTCCGAAGGTGCTCATGTATTCTATATATGAAACGTCTCCTCGTTTGACCAATATAACCTAAACTACACGAGAAACAAGCTATTAAATAAATGACAGAACGATTTTCAGTAGAAATGGTATCTTTAAAAGAAGATAATTTAATTTTGTTGATGGGTTTGTAAATGACTTTTAAACCAAACGGTGAAAGAATTTTAGAATTTTAAAATGACCAGAAAGGTAAAATTACTGGCAGAGTTGCCAACATTTTAATTTATTCCGAAGCATTTTTAGCCCCGTCTTTATTGCATACCACTTATTTTTTTTTAATAATAAATAAAGTGGTAAAAATTAGAAGCGTGGCTAAAAATGCTCTGGAAAAATTAAAATTTTGGCAACTATGCCACTAGGATGAGACCGTGATCGTTTGGAAAAAGACGGTTTAGGATTTTTGAATTTATATAGAGCTTTATCGATAATATAGGGATTAAAGCCTCAAAAAAGGGCAAGAGATTTTAAATAATTAATTTCTTTCGAAAGGCTAGATGTATCAGACCAAACGTGTAAAGTACGAAAAACGTAATTATAGAAAGCAGACATTTTCCGTTGAGAGGCGTGGTTAGAGTTAGGATGTGGTGGAAGAGAGACAAAGTAGGTTTTTCTAAAGACAGTAGTTGGGAACAGATCCTTGTCTTTAAACACAAAAAATCAAGGAAAGTCAAGGAGCAGTCCTGTTCAATCTCATAAATGAATTGAATGCAAGTGTCAATCGAATTGACCAAAAAGATATAGTGAAAAAATCGACTTCCGAAGGAACGAGAACAAAATGTCATCAACATACCTAAACCAGTGAGGAAATTCATATACACCGGAGAGTTTTTCTTCAAACTAATGTATATAAATATCACAAAGAAAGGAAAGAGAGGACTTCCCCTTGCCATGCCCTCATTTTGGGAGTAATAAATACCATTAAAAATTAAAACAGTTTGCCTGATACATGAATGAACTAAATTCACAAGCTACAGTCGGCTGCAAAATTATTCGAGCACTAGCCAATAATTCCTATGTTTAAAAAGTACTCTTAAGACTGTTTTGCTAAGTAAATCCTTGTCGAATCATGTTCTTAGACTGATTAAGAACATGACTCGACAAGGATTTATTTAACAAAGCTGTATTAAGTGTACTTTTTTTTCGCAAGGATTATTGCTAATGCTCGAATAATTTTGCAGCCGACTGTAATCAATTTCAATAACAGAGTAATGGAATCCACGTAATCTCCTCTCTAAACAAAACAGAGCCCCTTGAATGGAAGTATTAGTAAAAAGAGAATTAACATCTAAAGAAATCTTGATAGAGGAAGAAATGCATTTAAGTTTCTCCACAAAGTCATGAGTGTTTTTAACTGCACAAAGGTTAGTACTAGTTAAATGAGAAAGTGATTGTGAAAGAAAACGGGCAAGATTATAAGAAGCTGTATCAGTATTAGACACAAAATGAAGAAAGTAGAGTGGGCTTATGAACTTTTAGAAGTGCATATAAACGAGCACAGTTAGCAATGGAAGGAATCAGGAGGCATTTAGTTTGTTCATTAAGAATAACAGAATTTTTAACAAGGTATTTAACTTGGTCAAGATGACCATTAGAAGGGTCTTTCTTTAGATTTGAATACGGACCTGAATTAAGCATGGAATCAACGTGGGAAATATAATCCTATTCGTTGAGTAGAACTGTTTGTACCCCTTTGTAAGCTTTAGTGCAAATTATTTTGGGGTGGAATTTAATTCAGAAAAGGAGGATTTTTAAGAAGTAAGGTTAGACTTTTGGAGCGATTATTAGTGGATTTAATAATAGATAAATGAAACGAAGAGATTCTAGCTGACCGGAAGAAATTTTCAATGAGTGCAATATCATTGGGAATAGAAGGTTTGGAAACACCTGCAAAATCAAGGCCAAGCGAAAGAGCCTAGCGTTGAGCGCCAGTCAGAGTGTGCTAAGAGAGTTTAATAATAGTGGCTTGAGTGAGAGGCTAAACAGGCGATCTAATGGAATTCGACTTAAGAAGGGAATTAAAATTTCTTATTCGTGTTATTTTGATGGCGAATGGACTGAAACGTAACGCACTTGAAAATTATTTTTTTAAAGGTTGAGAAATCATGCACTGAATTGTTAACTGAATAATTCACCGTCAACATCCACCGCCTGGTTTAATCCTAAGTGGAGAAACGCAGGATAGAAACTTTAGCGGCTAGTAAAATATTTCATATTCATTTTTATCTTGAGAAGCAAGTTTCTGAACTCCGCTTTTATCATCCAGCGTTGAAAACCGTCTTGCGGACACTGAGCTCCATCGTTACTAATGGAGCTCAATGCTTGCGGATTGGCTGATATATGCACTTGACCAACACATCTTACTAGGATGTGTTGATGTAGGATGTGTTGACTTGACTCCCTACATATCAAACAGGCGGCTAGACCTAGCACGATAGCATCTGCACCATTTTGTCCTGATTGGCTCTGGAGATTGACGGGAATTAAGTCACTCGTACACTGCTCTGCGCGAGTCGCACGGCCGCGAAGAAATCGCTTCGGAGATGAAATCAAAAACGGAACCTTCAATCCACAATTAATAAATATCATTTTATATAAATAAAATTATTAATTTTTATATAAAATGTGGCATACATTTATGAAAGTTATTTTAGTTATATAAAATATTGGTTCCATGCTAATTGAAAAGTTTCTTTTTCAATAAATATATATTTTAGTTAGTGTTTATGAAATAAGAACAGAAGTATTAAAAGGAATGAATTAAAATTTAAACATTAGCATCCGCAATCCCTTTTACGCTCTGAATTATACGAGTATATTTAATTAAGGGGTGGGTATTAAAACATATTATCTTCATAATCAACATAGCATTTGTTAATTTTTATTAATACTATTATTATTTTTTTACCTTTACAATTGCTACTATTAACAATTGTACTTATTTTTAAATAATTTTTATTAAAGATATATATCTGTTTTGAAATTACTTTAAATTTTCCAATAAAATTTGTTGGAAAATTTAAAATAGTTTTATTTAAAAATTTTCAAAATAAAATTTTACTTTGGAATATTACAAAATTTCTATTTTAAAATTTAGTTTATTTAAATTGAATTTTAATTTTGAAAACAGTTACCATAATTGAAACTTGTTATTTTCGAAAACAGAAACTCATGAAAAAGATAATAATAATAATAAATAAATAAATAAACTAGTTTCTTGTTTTGCTATTTTTTTTTTATTTTTTAGAATCAGTTCAATTATTGGTCTATTAATTATGTAAATTTTCTGATACTGATATTTTAACATGTTGACTGCCAATTACAAGGTATGTAATTCGTTTACTTGCCTAGGATACTAACTGTGAGTTACCTCATAACTTGCATAATTGCCATATTTGTGCAACTTAGGGTAAGCTCATAGTATATCACTGAAAAATAGAATAAATTGTTCAGGGAAGAGAACATAATATCAAGGTTGGCTTACGTAATCAGAAAATTGATTAATTAATGAATAAAAGTTAAATTTTATTCAAAATCAACAAGCGAAAAATATATTTGATACATAAATCAATTTACTAACATCTTTCTGCAGCAATTTTCTTTCGTAAAAAGAAAAAAAAAAAAAAAAAAAAAAAAATGCTTTTTGATTATTTCTATATCTACTATAATTATAGTTTTTAATAATATAATATGATTGAATTAAACAAGCTTTTTAAATTGGAATCTTGTAAAGCGCCATTGCAGTCAATATGTTAAACACAGAATTGATTTGAGTTTTGAAATTTTTCTGTTTGAGTTTCAGTTTTTGCAAATAACATATTCAATTATAGTAACTGTTTTTCAAAAAAAGTTATTGGAAAGTTTAAGGTTAATTGCAAAACAGATATATATCTATAATTAATTCAAAAAACAAAAGTACAAATATTAATAATAGCAGTTGTAAAGATGAAAAATAATAACAGTAGTAATAAAGGCTAACAAAGGCTATGCTGATTATGAAGAAAATATGTTTTAACAATACCTCGCCTCGCCCCCCCCCCCTCCCAAATGAAATCTCTTCATGTCATTCAGAAAGGTAACAATACTAACCTATCTTAAAATATACATTTATTGAAAAAGAAACTTTTCCATTAGCATGAAACCAATATTTTAAATAACTAACATAACTTTCATAAATGTATGCCACTTTTATAAAATTTGAATAACTTTATTTCTTTACTTATATTTTTATGTTTGTTTGTTTCATGTTAAGTTTCATTTATTCTCTGTGTTACTGTTTTTTATCCAGTAAGTATAACAACTGAAAGTACCTCACTCTAAACTATCGGAATAAGAATAACAATAATAAATATAATAAATAAAATAAAAATAAATTTAACAATCATTTAATTATTTTTAAAAAGTTACAAATTTATAAGTCATTCTTATATACAAATTGTATCAGCTTTTGTTATGATTGAAGGTAATTAGAATTATAATGATGATAATACATAGATACAAAAATGATTACTTTGTTGAAATTTACGACAATGTTTATTTGTCAAATAACAGTCTCACATTAATAACAACAGTCGTGTAGTTAAAATGCTATCAAAGAATCTGTAATCATTCGAAATGTATCGTAATTTACTGAAACTGAAGAAAGACTCCGTGGAAATACAAAATATAAACAGAGACTATTTTATTTAAAAATATATGGACATAAAGCTTAGAAATATTTCATATATATTCAAATATAACAAGATTTCAAACAATAGTAAATTAAGTCAATTTTAATATTCTTAAATGTACAATAAAGACTAATAATTTACAAATATTATGCTCGTTTAAATCTTAATATGCAATAGTTAATACTATGTAGTAAACACAATGCAAAATAATGATCTTTTTAACTGTGGATTGAAGGTTAAGTTTCAATTGATACTTATTTATTATTACAAAGAAAATAAAATATTTTCTTTTTTGATTGATGCATTTTTTCATATTTGTACATAGTTATGCACTATAAATACAATTCTTATACACTTAACAGTTAAAACGCATTATTTAAAAAAAAGAAAAATATTCAAATTTTTAATTCTTAAAAGGATTATTTAACTCTGAAAAAATATTTGGTTATATTCTACCTAAATCTACCAAAAATTACCCTTTTTTTTTTTTTTTTTTTTTTTCTTTTTTTTAGCAAAACATTTTATGATTAAAATTGTATGTAAACATTTAAAATAATACTCTGTTTCATTAGTATAATTATTTCCCGAAATTTATGAGTAAATAAGTAAGCATATTATTCAAAATTAATACAGTAATTGCTTCAAAGCCGCGCGGTGTAGCCTACAGCTCCTCCAATACAGGCTGGCGCATCAGGCATTTTGTTTCCCACTCAGCGATTGTTGCCCACGCGGTACGAATTTCAAGTGTTATCAAATCACCTAAAATAAAGGTTTTGCAGCGGAAAATTGCTCAAGTTATACCAGAACTGCTTTTAGAACGTTTAGATTTCCAACAGATGAAGAAAGGTGAAAGAAATGGGCTATTAATTGTCCAAAAGAAAATTGTACGCTTAGCTTTCAATCACAAATATGAAGTGTAATTCTGATATGTTTTCTTGCATTTTTTCTATCAATTTCTTGTTTTTATTGCAGTTTGATTATCTAAATATTGTATTTTACAACCTAGACTACTTTTCAACGTGTATAGATATTTAAAATTAACTAATTTAACAGCAACAGTGATGGCAACTTTTTACAAGGGTTATAAGAAAAATTCGCCAAATATTACCGCCAAACTTATCAAGCACAAACAATATTCCGCTGGGCAACAATTAACAGCTGTGAGTCAGCTCGTATTATAGGAGTCTTAAGTGTAGCCGAGCAAGCTACAAGTGACGAAATTCAAGTCATGTCTCGAGAGCCAATGAGGACAAAATAGTGCAGATGCTATCGTGCTAGGTCTAGCCGTCTATACACATCAAGCACTGCTCGTTCAAGGTGGAAGTTCGAGTTTCTGCTAATGTATTGCTAGTTTTTCCTTACTATACTTTATATATATTATCTTTCGTTAATAAAATTGGAAAGCAAACGAGATTTATTTACAAGATGAGAAAACTAAATCTTTCTGGCAAATGTCAAAGAAAGGCTTTTTATTACTGATTCCAAAAAAAAAAAAAAAAAAACAGTTTCTTTGTATTAAACAGCTGAGTCTTTTCATAAAATAGCGAATGCATTTAATTCTAATGTTTGTTGCTATAAGTTGCTGTCAGATATGGACAATATACTTAAAAAAAAAAAAAAAAAAAAAAAAAAAAACGTATATTGTATAAATATATAAATACTCAACATTTTTTGCTTGAAACAAGCAAATAATTTGACAAATTTTAAAATACACAATATACACTTTATTAAAAAAGTATTAAGTACGTATTTTTAATAACAGATTGCGCCACTACAACAAATATATGTAGATTTTGTTTAAAAAAATAATTTAAAAAAATCACTATTTATTCTTTCATAAGAAATAAAACAATTTGTAATAGTAATAGTGAAACAAAATAAAATTTTTGTAGAATTTAAGAGCATTGCTTTCCTTGTGAATAAGTAGGAAGTTAATGAGTATTTTTTAAAAGAAATCATAAAAATATTTTAAACAATTTTTTTTAAAACATATATTTTTGGTAATTTAAAACAATGCTAGTTTTTTTTTTTCTCATTTTTCTAAAAAATAAATAAAAAATTCACATTAAATGCGCTTTTAAGATGTCTGCAGGAATCATTGGCGACTTTTTTTTCCCCCTTCAAAATTAAGTTACAATATATGACAAATTACACGTCATAAAATTATATTGAAAAACACGAAAAAATGTTTTGAGGTTTGCCGCAATAAATAAGTTTATTCTTTAATGTTTAAATGACAAAGCACTGTATAAACTGTTAGTTGAAAAACATTAGACAATATCTTATAATGTAATGGCTTTTGAGGAATAATTTATTTTTCTAAAAAGAAACTGAATTTTATATATTTAATTGGAATTTTTTACTCTCCTATCATGATGTTCAAATTTTAAATTAATTTTTTTCATATTACATTTGAATACACACACACACACAAAAAAAAAAAAAATTATGGTAGATTTTTTTATTTTCTATTTGTATTAGAAACGATAAAAATATATATACATTCAAATTATTGAAGTATTCTTGAAAGTAAAACTTAAAAAAAAAAAAATGTTGTATTGAAAGTAAAACTTGTATTGATACTAGAATTAAAACTTGAACATTAAAAAAATTTCATCTCTTGCAAAAGGAAAGTACTTATATTTTTCTCTAAAACATTCTTAGTGTTGAAACTTTCATTTCTTTGTAGTATGTCTTTGCCATAAAAAATTTTATTTTATGCTTTTTAGGGCTTCACAATAAAAAGTTTCTAACTTAAAAAAACTATTGTTTACATAAATTTTATTTTGTGCTTTTTAGTTACAAAAAAGGAGAAGGCTTCTTAAAAAAACTAATTAAAACTTCTTAGGACATTTTGTAGACAACGGAAGATTTTTTTCTTTAATCAAGTGACATTTTTTTCGATTATTTATCTGCAAAAAAAGTACTATATCGTCTTTCGAGAACCGAATCGGGGACCATCGCGTTATCAGCATGACGCTTTAACCAAAAGTCTAAGAACTGTCAAGAAAAATCATAGAACATTCTAGAAAAATCGAACAAATACTTATACAAAAGGAATATCGTTCTCGAATGCTTTTTAAAATATTTGGAATCTTTAAAATTTTTCATCTTTTGCAAAAGCGAAATATCTATATTTTTCTTAAAAATTTTCTTGTTGTTAAAATTTTTATGATTTTAAAGCATGTCTCTGCAAGAATAAATTTTTATTTTAGGCTTTTTAGGCCTCCACAATAATGATAAACTTTCAGTGTTATTTTTAATTATTTATTTTTATTTTTACTGAAATTTTTATTTTGTGCTTTTCAGTAACTCAAAAAAAAAAAAAAAAAGGCTTCTTTAAAAAACTATGAAAATACCTTAGCATACTGTGTAAACAATGAAAGATTTTCTTTTATCAATTGACATCGTTTCTATTAATTTTCTGCAAGGAAGTAACACATCATCATGCGAGGATCGAACCCACGAGCATCGCGTTATCACCATGACGCTCTAACCAAATGCACTAACAAGCGACGAAAAAGGTTGTTTAAATTTACATTAAAGTGGAGGGACCTTCTTTTACAGAATGACACAAAGACACGATGATTAAAATCCAATTTTAATAAAAAGCTTCTAAAGAATATATATATCTGTATATATATATATAAATTACGTTTCACGATGTTTGTCCGCGATAAACTCCTAAACTTATGATCCGATTTTAACAAAATTTTGCACACTGTGTGCAGTTTGGTCCAACTTGAGCGATAGGATAGTTTTTATCTCAATTTATAGTCACAATATTTTTTTATTGCAATTATTTGTTAATTATAGCCCTTTGTCGAAGTTGCTCCAAAGTATCTGCGAGTTCCATAAGTTTAAATGTTGCCAAAAAAAAAAAAAAGAGAGAGAGTAAAACGAGTTCGTTTTTTTTTCGACATAAATATAAATACATTTAATCAAACGTAAACGTTAAAAAATTATAAAAAGTTAAATTAATCATTCACGAAAACTGACATCATAATCACTTCAAAGGTAGTATACATATTGATAAAGTGAAAATGTATTTATATACAGGCGAAGTCTGACGCCACGTCACTGACCTTCTGTGAAGTCAAGAAAAAGATTTCCTATGTTAATCGCCCCTTGGATTTTTTGTAAAAAATTATTGAAAATCGAGGAAAATTATTTCCCGATTTTAATCCCCATATATTTGTATAGATATGTATTAGTTATCATGTGCATACGTTAGATTGAGTTACTTTGCTGCCAAATTGACAAAAATTTATTTTTAAATTTCAAAACTCTGTCGTCCTTAGAGTTTTATTTGTATTTGGCGATCAAAAACGTAGCACGAAAATATACAAGCCAGATGTATATTTTCGTAATACGTATTGTGCGAAATATTGTTTCATATTATTCGTTACTCTCTCAATATAAGTTGTTAAAATAACCATGATTTTTGAAAGGAATTAAATATGTTCGCCAGATAAATTGGCGATATTTTTTTTCCACCAAGGATGACAGATATGAAATTTATTCCGCTGCAACATGTTAATATCTTATATCAGATACATTATGTATATGCTACAATTTATTTCACGTGACACGTGTGTTAAAAATTTACTTACGACATAACCTTGATTTTTTTTAAATTTTTGTTGCATTTTTGTAATCTGTATTGTATCACTTCGTTTTCTTTAAGAAATTCGTGATCCATGCATATAATGTTCTAAAGAAAAGTAACCACTTCAATATTTTAAAACTTATTTAAAAGTCTGTAAAACTTTAAAACTTAATTAAAAACTTCTTTAAAAGTCTGAAAGATTTTAAGTCTGTTTATTTGTTTTGTAACGCTAATCTATATGATAGATGTTCGAAACTTTAAATAATTATTTCTTTTATTTTTCTTTAATAATTTATCAATTTACCGTTCCTGATTAAATTTGTGATTTATACATGCATTTTACATTAAATTTTGTCTCATATTTACTGCTAAAAAAAAAAAAAAAAAAAAAAAAAAATCTTAAAATCTTGTGATTTTTTTTATCTTAATCCTCAATGCTTTCCCTCTTAATTAACTTGAATTTACTATTAAAATTTTAACGTACTCAAAATCTTCCACTCACTTCGTTAAAACATATTAAACTTTTCCAAAATCTTTTTCTATTTAAAATGATACCTGTATTTACTTCAAATGCCCAATATTTCATGAGATATCCTAAATTAAAGTTTTAAAATATATATCAAAGGAACAACTATAATATTTCCCCACAACTGGATTTCGAGATTATGGCTAAATCATAAATCATAAATCTAAAATAAAAGCATGCAGGTTGCCATATTTTATTGCAAAGAATCCAGAACGACATCGTTATCGTTCAAAACGGCTCAAAAAAAAAAAAAAAAACGCCAAATCCAGTTGTGGGGAAATACTATATACCTTTTCAAATTATCAACGTATAACTTAGCCACAGCAACACGTGGCCGGGTCTGCTAGTATATATATATATATATATATATATATATATATATATATTGTGAAATTAAATTAAAAAAAAAAAGTAGATGGCTTGTTGCATTTGCTTTGTATTACTATGCAAACTTTCATTTTCCATTAAAATTTCAGTTTTTTCCTTTTTGAGTTGTCAACTATATTTAATGTTCTAATTATACTGTTAAACACAATGTGATCAATCGGTGATTTTCATTGTGGCTTCGTGGTTTCATTGTTGTTCATCTGCTTTCAAATTTGCATTTTTAAATCCATATGGTTACTGTTCTGGTTGTGGCAGGCTGGGGGAGTGTTGCCGGCATAAAACTAGTGTAACCCCACAGGCAAGTCACAAGTCTTGCCGCCTGCCTCCTTCTTCCTACCTTGTGTTTCTTAGGATGTTTTTTCATTAATTTTGATAAGTTTATGGTTTTAAGTTAAGATTTTTTGTTTTACTTTATTGATTCGTTTGTTTTGCAGGCTGTTAATTAATAGATATGGTTTCTTTAAATTAGTGTATTTCATCCACTGATGATTTTTTTTTTTTTTTTTTATCTTATTGGTCATTGGTGTTTCAGTGATCTTCTATCTGTTGCTTGGCTTCTACTATGCTTAATAGATCATCTTTATTATATATATATATATATATATATTTAACTTTTTATTTTGTGCTTTTTAGTATGTAAAAAAAGAAGATTAAAAATTCTTAGAATACTGTGTAGACAACGAAAATTTTCTTTTATCAATTGACACATTTTTCATTAATTAACTTCAAAATTTAACACAACGCTCCTGTGGGGACGAACTCACCACCATCACATTAGCGAACTGGCGCTCTAACCAGCTGAGCCAACGAGCGACTATAAGAACTGATGACTTTAAAGTTGAGGTGCCTAATTTATTAGCCTGGCATGAAGACGCGATAACGAAATCCGATATCTATAAAAAGCCTCTAAAAAAATTATTTATTTATATTTAAATTTTTCTTTTGTGCTTTTTAGTAACTAGACAAAACGCTATTTTAAAAACTCTTCAAAAATTATTTGATTACTGTGTACACAAAGAAATATTTATTTTTATCAACTGACACCTTTTTTATTAATTATTTAAAAAATTAACATGTTGCTCTAACCAACTGAGCCATTAAAAGATAGAGATATAAAAAAAGAAAAAAAAAGAAAATAATAAGCACTTTATTGTAAGTAGAAACGTCTTGTTTTTTAGCGTGACAGAAAACGCAATGACAAATATAAATCATATAATAATACATATATAAAGCTTCTAAAAATATTTATTTATGTATTTTGTACTTGAAACTTTTTATTTTGAGCTTTTTAAGTATCTAAAATATTTTGTGTTTTCTAATAGCTAGAAAAAAAAAAAAAACTCCTTAAAAAAACTTTTCGAAAATTCTTAAGATATTGTGCAGTCAACGAAAAATTCTCTTTCAGCAATTGACACCTTTTCTACTAATTATCCTCAAAAATTAACACACGGGACCTTCCGGGGACCGAACTCTTGACCACAGTCTTATTAACGTGACGCTCTAACCAAATGAGCCACGGAACGGCTTATATTTACCTAAATTGTTTACTAGCGTGACGCGAAGACACGATGACAAAGACAATTTCATATAAAAAGCTCCTAATAATTATAAAACAGACCGCAAACGAAATAAAACAATTTGCGTATGTGCGTTCGGCTTCTGTTTACTGTCCTAAAACCTACGTCTAACCTGATATTTGAGGTGGGCTGTGTTTATGAACCTGAGTTACGATTTAAGCGGCGCTGCCGCAGAGGCGAGCTAACGGAGAATAAAATTTCCTTCTGAACCTGTGGTTTATTGATAAACCAGCGGTTGAGGTTGACCGAGAATTAGGCGGTAAGAAACAGATGCAATGACTATAACTCAGATTCGATCCGAAACAATTGTTGCGAGTTTTTGAGTTTTATGGTGTTTAGTTTATTGAAAGGTGGGTACTCTACCAGCAGGCAAAATCTTATGATGGAAATGTATGAGAACATAAATATGATGGGGAACTAAACAGAGTCCACCTATGTCCATTAGTTTACAATATGAATACGACTAATACATAATAAATCATAATAAAAATCATTAAAACTATTAATTGTGGTTTAAATTAGCATTTAAGTAGAATTAAATTTGTCAGCATTAACCTTGTTTATCAGAAATTCGATCATACACCTTCTCAGTATTTATATGCCGTTTTACTTCATTCCCTTTAAAGGCATAATATGTGTATTACTGTATTTAAAATGCAGACATAAACAATGCTTAATGTTCAGTTTTTTCATGTTTATATGTTTTTAGGTTCTAAATGCATTTCACTGGAGACACCCGCAGCACTTTCTCGCGATAAGACGCTTCAAGACTTGAAAGAATTGTTTCACATACAAGAGAACTGTGACGTCACTCTCAAAGTAAAAGAACAAGAATTCCAAGTGCACAAAGCCATCCTGTGTGCTCGCTCATCGGTATTTGCTGCTACATTCAGACATGATATGAAGGAAAGCGCCAATGGAATTATAGACATAAAGGACTGCGATCCAGATTCTTTTCGAGATTTTCTTTGTTTTTTGTACTGCGGCGATGTACAAAATCTCTCAATGGGGAACGTTTTTAGCCTTTTTATCACTGCCAAGAAATACGATGTTCAAGAACTGAGATCCCGATGTTTGGAATTTATGAAAAATAATTTATCGGTGGATACTTTTTGTGATGCTTTATCTCTGGCCCTTCAACATTCCGATAAAGAGCTCACTGATTTAACAGTTCATTTCTTGGCAAAAAACATGCACGAGGTTGTGGTGACCCCAAAATGGCAGTCTTTTTTAGTTAATAATACAATATCAGGCAACGAAGTTCTGATTAAAGCTCTGGCATGTAGTAGCGTTAGAGATAATTGTTGAATCGGAAGTATTATTAATTCATTTTTCTTTTCTTGCATTAAAAAATAAAATTTACTGTCTTATGTATTAAGCTGTTTAAAAATAAACTTAAATTGCTATCGTTTTGATATGTTTGTTCCTAATTTGTTACCAGATATGCAAAATTTTGAAAAGGGGTGCTTGAATAAGATTAGTACAAGGATTAAACTGTGATAGAAAACGGAAATGCACAGATCTACATATGAAAAAAATTTAAGCTTTGAAATATTTAATAACACCGAATAGATACCAGTTTACTTTCCAAAAGAATGTAAAAAATTTATTATTTATAAACTATATATTTGGTAATTAATATTCGAATGTACATAAAATTTATATAAAATTAAAATTACTTTGGAAACAACATGCTCAAATGTCAGATTCATCAAATCTATACATTTCCTGCGATGGTGACCAATAACATGTATATATATATATATATATATACATTATTTACTTTTTTTTTTTTTTTTTTTTTTTTTTTTTTAAATCTCGGTTGGAAAAGGAAATTGGTAGCTATCGCACTTTAAACAATTTGAGCCTATAGGCCATAATGGTAGAGAATTTTTTGTTGTATCCCTGTTGAAAATAAGAAAAAAAAAAAGAAAAAGAAAAAGCTATGTGCTACATTCACCAAAATCACAGGGTTTATGTGTATAAATTTTCAGCTCAACTGAATAAGGGGTTTAGATGCTACCGTACTTTAAAAATTTAAACTGGTAGACCATAATGATAAAGAATTTTTCTTTGTGTGCCTGTAAAGAACCTACAAGTACCCGATTCACCAAAATCTATACAGTTTGTTCAGCGAATACTTTTAACATGCGAATAATTTTTCACCTCATTAGTATAAGGTGGTTAGAACGCTGTCGCACTTTAAAAGTTTGAGCCCGCAGGCCATAATGATAAAGATTTTTTCTTTTTGTCCCCATACAAATAATAATAATAATAGTAATAATAAAATTATATTCACCAAATCCTACACAATTTGTTCCAATGTGATCATTAACATGTGTATAAATTTAAAGGTCGATAGAATAAGGTGTTTAGACGCTATTGAACTTTAAATATTTTGAGCCAATAGATTATAATGATAACGAATTTTTCTTTGTGTCCCTGTAACAAAAAAAAAAAAAAAAACTATAAGTGCTAGATTCAACAAAATTAATAAGGTTTATGCTATGGTGATCTAAAACATACGTACACCAACTTTCAGCTCATTTGAATAAAGCACTCAGGTGGTATTTTGTTCCTTTCAATACATACACCATCGTAAAAATAACAAAAATTAACTCAAGGCACCTTAAAACGTGTAGAAACATCAAAATATCAGAGTCTGATTTTTGGCACGTTTAAAATACATTCCTTAAATATATATGTTCAGAAAGTAAATATGGTTGTTTTTAACGATGTAAATTATGTCTTATTTTAGGTTGATTTCTTTAGAAATCGACCTATTGCAATCACTTCTCTTATCTATCTATCTATCTATGTATATCTATAATGAAAATTTTGTCATCACGATAACTCCTGAAATAATACTCGAAATGGAACCAAATTTGGACAGTGAACTGATCTTATAAATATCTTGGATGAGTTCGTTAACCAAGTTGCTCCGACTTTTTGTTTTCAAGTGGCAGCCACTTGAAATTTTCAAACCGATTTTGTAAACAAGTCCTTCCGGCTTATTCGGAAGGGTAGGTTCATTTCTTTTTTCTTATCAAGCAGCCATCATTTTGTTTTAAAATGGCGGCTACAAATTATAAACGAATTAGTAGAAATATTGATGTAGGATATCTACATATGGAGTTCTAAGGAAATTGGTTCATAAATACCTTTTTATGTGAATTTAAACTTTTCAAGTGGCCGGCGCTTGGAAACAAGATGGTGGGCCAAATTGACAAATATATCAAATGCATTTGTGAAATAGACTATTGTACAAATGTAGTTAGAATTAATTCAGAATCTCAGAAGTCATCGTGTTGAAAAATTAAGTGGCTGCCGCTTGGATCAAAATGGCAGAGAGAGGTGTTCAGTGAACTAATTAATCTAAGATATTGTTGCAAATTTAAAAATAATTCAATTTTTTTTTTTTTTTTTTTTTGTTTTTTGTTTTTTTTGGCAGAAATTCTTTCAGAGAGGCTTAGTAAGTTGATTAAATGTTAATTTTTTCCATTTCTAGTTTGTTTTAACGTTAAAATAGTCTAATTTCCCCTTAAAAACGCATTAAAAAGCTTCAATATGGCAGGAAATGGATTTGGCGACTTTTTTGGCGATTTTTGGCGAGAAAATCCATAGTTCATTAATAAATTTCATTGAGACACTTATATAGTCTATGTATACATCAAAATTCAAACAAATTCGGAATACGCTTTTTACAATTTGAAATTGAAATTTCCAAGTGGTCTCCACTTGAAAACAAAATGGTAGAGTAACTTGGTTAAGAAACTCATCCTAGTTATTCATAACACAAGTTAAGAGACTGTCCAAATTTGGTTCGATTTGGAGTATTATTTCGGAAGTTATCGTGATTTTAAATTTTCAAGTGGTAGCCTGATTTCAAGAGGCCCCGCTTAACTTAACATATCCGCCACTTTATTAAAAATGGTGGATACGTTCATTAATAACCTTCATTTAGACACTTATATAGTCTATGTATACATCAAAATTTAAACAAATTCAGAATACGCTTTTTACAATTTGAATTTGAAAATATCAAGTGGTCTCCACTAGAAAACAAAATGGTGGAGCAACTTGGTTAAGAAACTCATCTAAGGTATCCATAGCACAAGTTAAGACGCTGTCCAAATTTCATTCCATTTGGAGTATTATTTCGGAAGTTATCGCGATTTAAAATTTTCAAGTGGTAGCCTGATTTCAAGTGGCCCCACTTAAGATATCCGCCACTTTATTAAAAATGGCAGATAAACTTCATTAATAAAGTTCATTAAGACCCTTATGTAGTCTAGATTTACAAAAAAGTTCAAGCAAATCTTGCTTTAAATACGCTTTTTACAATGTGGGTTAGAAATATTCAAGTGGCTACTACTTGAAAACAAAAAGTCGGAGCAACTTGGTTAACGAACTCATCCAAGATATTCATAATAACACAAGTTAAGACACTGTCCAAATTTGGTTCGATTTGGAATATTATTTCGGGAGTTATCGGGATTTTAAATTTTCAAGTGGTAGCCTGATTTCAAGCGGCACTGCTTATCTGAAGATATCTGCCACTTTATTAAAAATGGCGGATACGTTCATTAATAAACTTCATTGAGACACTTATGTAGACTATGTATACATCAAAATTCAAACGAATTCGGAATACGCTTTTTACAATTTGAATTTGGAAATTTCAAGTGGTCTCCACTTGAAAACAAAATGGTGGAGCAACTTGGTTAAGAAACTCATCCAAGATATTCATAACACAAATTAAGACGCTGTCCAAATTTGGTTCGATTTGGAGTGTTATTTCAGAAGTTATCATGATTTTAAATTTTCAAGTGGTAGCCTGATTTCAAGTGGCCCCACTTAACTTAAGATATCCGCCACTTTATTAAGTTCATTTAGACCCTTATGTAGTCTAGATTTACATGAAAATTCAAGAAAATCTTGCTTTAAATACGCTTTTTACAATGTGGGTTAGAAATATTCAAGTGGCTGCCACTTGAAAGCAAAAAGTCGGAGCAACTTGATTAACGAACTCATGCAAGATATTTATAAGATCAGTTCACTGTCCAAATTTGGTTCGATTTGGAGTATTATTTCGGGAGTTATCGTGATAATAAGATTTTCATTATATATATATATATATATATATACTAGCAGACCCGGCCACGCGTTGCTGTGGCTAAGTTATACGTTGAATTATATTGCAGCAAGCTATTTAATACAGTCAAATTACTATTTACGAATAAAGACGCAAACGTTGTAGCCGATTTAAAAACCCACAGGATTGAGATTTGAAGCTAAGGTCAATATTTGAAAGCGATTGATACAAATTTTCGTACAGTTGATATTAAGCACAAATTAATTTTATTGTAAGCTCTTATAAATTTTAATGGAGAAGTGATATATATTATTTCTTTTGCTACTTAGGATAAAAATGCTAAAATGACTAATATATAAAAATGCTAAAATGACTAATATATAAAAATGCTAAAATGACTAATATTAAAATTCTATTAAAATAAAAGCATAAAAGAAGCAGACGATTTTAAAAATGCCTCCTTCTTCCTACCTTGTGTTTCTTAGGATGTTTTTTCATTAATTTTGATAAGTTTATGGTTTTAAGTTAAGATTTTTTGTTTTACTTTATTGATTCGTTTGTTTTGCAGGCTGTTAATTAATAGATATGGTTTCTTTAAATTAGTGTATTTCATCCACTGATGATTTTTTTTTTTTTTTTTTATCTTATTGGTCATTGGTGTTTCAGTGATCTTCTATCTGTTGCTTGGCTTCTACTATGCTTAATAGATCATCTTTATTATATATATATATATATATATATTTAACTTTTTATTTTGTGCTTTTTAGTATGTAAAAAAAGAAGATTAAAAATTCTTAGAATACTGTGTAGACAACGAAAATTTTCTTTTATCAATTGACACATTTTTCATTAATTAACTTCAAAATTTAACACAACGCTCCTGTGGGGACGAACTCACCACCATCACATTAGCGAACTGGCGCTCTAACCAGCTGAGCCAACGAGCGACTATAAGAACTGATGACTTTAAAGTTGAGGTGCCTAATTTATTAGCCTGGCATGAAGACGCGATAACGAAATCCGATATCTATAAAAAGCCTCTAAAAAAATTATTTATTTATATTTAAATTTTTCTTTTGTGCTTTTTAGTAACTAGACAAAACGCTATTTTAAAAACTCTTCAAAAATTATTTGATTACTGTGTACACAAAGAAATATTTATTTTTATCAACTGACACCTTTTTTATTAATTATTTAAAAAATTAACATGTTGCTCTAACCAACTGAGCCATTAAAAGATAGAGATATAAAAAAAGAAAAAAAAAGAAAATAATAAGCACTTTATTGTAAGTAGAAACGTCTTGTTTTTTAGCGTGACAGAAAACGCAATGACAAATATAAATCATATAATAATACATATATAAAGCTTCTAAAAATATTTATTTATGTATTTTGTACTTGAAACTTTTTATTTTGAGCTTTTTAAGTATCTAAAATATTTTGTGTTTTCTAATAGCTAGAAAAAAAAAAAAAACTCCTTAAAAAAACTTTTCGAAAATTCTTAAGATATTGTGCAGTCAACGAAAAATTCTCTTTCAGCAATTGACACCTTTTCTACTAATTATCCTCAAAAATTAACACACGGGACCTTCCGGGGACCGAACTCTTGACCACAGTCTTATTAACGTGACGCTCTAACCAAATGAGCCACGGAACGGCTTATATTTACCTAAATTGTTTACTAGCGTGACGCGAAGACACGATGACAAAGACAATTTCATATAAAAAGCTCCTAATAATTATAAAACAGACCGCAAACGAAATAAAACAATTTGCGTATGTGCGTTCGGCTTCTGTTTACTGTCCTAAAACCTACGTCTAACCTGATATTTGAGGTGGGCTGTGTTTATGAACCTGAGTTACGATTTAAGCGGCGCTGCCGCAGAGGCGAGCTAACGGAGAATAAAATTTCCTTCTGAACCTGTGGTTTATTGATAAACCAGCGGTTGAGGTTGACCGAGAATTAGGCGGTAAGAAACAGATGCAATGACTATAACTCAGATTCGATCCGAAACAATTGTTGCGAGTTTTTGAGTTTTATGGTGTTTAGTTTATTGAAAGGTGGGTACTCTACCAGCAGGCAAAATCTTATGATGGAAATGTATGAGAACATAAATATGATGGGGAACTAAACAGAGTCCACCTATGTCCATTAGTTTACAATATGAATACGACTAATACATAATAAATCATAATAAAAATCATTAAAACTATTAATTGTGGTTTAAATTAGCATTTAAGTAGAATTAAATTTGTCAGCATTAACCTTGTTTATCAGAAATTCGATCATACACCTTCTCAGTATTTATATGCCGTTTTACTTCATTCCCTTTAAAGGCATAATATGTGTATTACTGTATTTAAAATGCAGACATAAACAATGCTTAATGTTCAGTTTTTTCATGTTTATATGTTTTTAGGTTCTAAATGCATTTCACTGGAGACACCCGCAGCACTTTCTCGCGATAAGACGCTTCAAGACTTGAAAGAATTGTTTCACATACAAGAGAACTGTGACGTCACTCTCAAAGTAAAAGAACAAGAATTCCAAGTGCACAAAGCCATCCTGTGTGCTCGCTCATCGGTATTTGCTGCTACATTCAGACATGATATGAAGGAAAGCGCCAATGGAATTATAGACATAAAGGACTGCGATCCAGATTCTTTTCGAGATTTTCTTTGTTTTTTGTACTGCGGCGATGTACAAAATCTCTCAATGGGGAACGTTTTTAGCCTTTTTATCACTGCCAAGAAATACGATGTTCAAGAACTGAGATCCCGATGTTTGGAATTTATGAAAAATAATTTATCGGTGGATACTTTTTGTGATGCTTTATCTCTGGCCCTTCAACATTCCGATAAAGAGCTCACTGATTTAACAGTTCATTTCTTGGCAAAAAACATGCACGAGGTTGTGGTGACCCCAAAATGGCAGTCTTTTTTAGTTAATAATACAATATCAGGCAACGAAGTTCTGATTAAAGCTCTGGCATGTAGTAGCGTTAGAGATAATTGTTGAATCGGAAGTATTATTAATTCATTTTTCTTTTCTTGCATTAAAAAATAAAATTTACTGTCTTATGTATTAAGCTGTTTAAAAATAAACTTAAATTGCTATCGTTTTGATATGTTTGTTCCTAATTTGTTACCAGATATGCAAAATTTTGAAAAGGGGTGCTTGAATAAGATTAGTACAAGGATTAAACTGTGATAGAAAACGGAAATGCACAGATCTACATATGAAAAAAATTTAAGCTTTGAAATATTTAATAACACCGAATAGATACCAGTTTACTTTCCAAAAGAATGTAAAAAATTTATTATTTATAAACTATATATTTGGTAATTAATATTCGAATGTACATAAAATTTATATAAAATTAAAATTACTTTGGAAACAACATGCTCAAATGTCAGATTCATCAAATCTATACATTTCCTGCGATGGTGACCAATAACATGTATATATATATATATATATATACATTATTTACTTTTTTTTTTTTTTTTTTTTTTTTTTTTTTAAATCTCGGTTGGAAAAGGAAATTGGTAGCTATCGCACTTTAAACAATTTGAGCCTATAGGCCATAATGGTAGAGAATTTTTTGTTGTATCCCTGTTGAAAATAAGAAAAAAAAAAAGAAAAAGAAAAAGCTATGTGCTACATTCACCAAAATCACAGGGTTTATGTGTATAAATTTTCAGCTCAACTGAATAAGGGGTTTAGATGCTACCGTACTTTAAAAATTTAAACTGGTAGACCATAATGATAAAGAATTTTTCTTTGTGTGCCTGTAAAGAACCTACAAGTACCCGATTCACCAAAATCTATACAGTTTGTTCAGCGAATACTTTTAACATGCGAATAATTTTTCACCTCATTAGTATAAGGTGGTTAGAACGCTGTCGCACTTTAAAAGTTTGAGCCCGCAGGCCATAATGATAAAGATTTTTTCTTTTTGTCCCCATACAAATAATAATAATAATAGTAATAATAAAATTATATTCACCAAATCCTACACAATTTGTTCCAATGTGATCATTAACATGTGTATAAATTTAAAGGTCGATAGAATAAGGTGTTTAGACGCTATTGAACTTTAAATATTTTGAGCCAATAGATTATAATGATAACGAATTTTTCTTTGTGTCCCTGTAACAAAAAAAAAAAAAAAAACTATAAGTGCTAGATTCAACAAAATTAATAAGGTTTATGCTATGGTGATCTAAAACATACGTACACCAACTTTCAGCTCATTTGAATAAAGCACTCAGGTGGTATTTTGTTCCTTTCAATACATACACCATCGTAAAAATAACAAAAATTAACTCAAGGCACCTTAAAACGTGTAGAAACATCAAAATATCAGAGTCTGATTTTTGGCACGTTTAAAATACATTCCTTAAATATATATGTTCAGAAAGTAAATATGGTTGTTTTTAACGATGTAAATTATGTCTTATTTTAGGTTGATTTCTTTAGAAATCGACCTATTGCAATCACTTCTCTTATCTATCTATCTATCTATGTATATCTATAATGAAAATTTTGTCATCACGATAACTCCTGAAATAATACTCGAAATGGAACCAAATTTGGACAGTGAACTGATCTTATAAATATCTTGGATGAGTTCGTTAACCAAGTTGCTCCGACTTTTTGTTTTCAAGTGGCAGCCACTTGAAATTTTCAAACCGATTTTGTAAACAAGTCCTTCCGGCTTATTCGGAAGGGTAGGTTCATTTCTTTTTTCTTATCAAGCAGCCATCATTTTGTTTTAAAATGGCGGCTACAAATTATAAACGAATTAGTAGAAATATTGATGTAGGATATCTACATATGGAGTTCTAAGGAAATTGGTTCATAAATACCTTTTTATGTGAATTTAAACTTTTCAAGTGGCCGGCGCTTGGAAACAAGATGGTGGGCCAAATTGACAAATATATCAAATGCATTTGTGAAATAGACTATTGTACAAATGTAGTTAGAATTAATTCAGAATCTCAGAAGTCATCGTGTTGAAAAATTAAGTGGCTGCCGCTTGGATCAAAATGGCAGAGAGAGGTGTTCAGTGAACTAATTAATCTAAGATATTGTTGCAAATTTAAAAATAATTCAATTTTTTTTTTTTTTTTTTTTTGTTTTTTGTTTTTTTTGGCAGAAATTCTTTCAGAGAGGCTTAGTAAGTTGATTAAATGTTAATTTTTTCCATTTCTAGTTTGTTTTAACGTTAAAATAGTCTAATTTCCCCTTAAAAACGCATTAAAAAGCTTCAATATGGCAGGAAATGGATTTGGCGACTTTTTTGGCGATTTTTGGCGAGAAAATCCATAGTTCATTAATAAATTTCATTGAGACACTTATATAGTCTATGTATACATCAAAATTCAAACAAATTCGGAATACGCTTTTTACAATTTGAAATTGAAATTTCCAAGTGGTCTCCACTTGAAAACAAAATGGTAGAGTAACTTGGTTAAGAAACTCATCCTAGTTATTCATAACACAAGTTAAGAGACTGTCCAAATTTGGTTCGATTTGGAGTATTATTTCGGAAGTTATCGTGATTTTAAATTTTCAAGTGGTAGCCTGATTTCAAGAGGCCCCGCTTAACTTAACATATCCGCCACTTTATTAAAAATGGTGGATACGTTCATTAATAACCTTCATTTAGACACTTATATAGTCTATGTATACATCAAAATTTAAACAAATTCAGAATACGCTTTTTACAATTTGAATTTGAAAATATCAAGTGGTCTCCACTAGAAAACAAAATGGTGGAGCAACTTGGTTAAGAAACTCATCTAAGGTATCCATAGCACAAGTTAAGACGCTGTCCAAATTTCATTCCATTTGGAGTATTATTTCGGAAGTTATCGCGATTTAAAATTTTCAAGTGGTAGCCTGATTTCAAGTGGCCCCACTTAAGATATCCGCCACTTTATTAAAAATGGCAGATAAACTTCATTAATAAAGTTCATTAAGACCCTTATGTAGTCTAGATTTACAAAAAAGTTCAAGCAAATCTTGCTTTAAATACGCTTTTTACAATGTGGGTTAGAAATATTCAAGTGGCTACTACTTGAAAACAAAAAGTCGGAGCAACTTGGTTAACGAACTCATCCAAGATATTCATAATAACACAAGTTAAGACACTGTCCAAATTTGGTTCGATTTGGAATATTATTTCGGGAGTTATCGGGATTTTAAATTTTCAAGTGGTAGCCTGATTTCAAGCGGCACTGCTTATCTGAAGATATCTGCCACTTTATTAAAAATGGCGGATACGTTCATTAATAAACTTCATTGAGACACTTATGTAGACTATGTATACATCAAAATTCAAACGAATTCGGAATACGCTTTTTACAATTTGAATTTGGAAATTTCAAGTGGTCTCCACTTGAAAACAAAATGGTGGAGCAACTTGGTTAAGAAACTCATCCAAGATATTCATAACACAAATTAAGACGCTGTCCAAATTTGGTTCGATTTGGAGTGTTATTTCAGAAGTTATCATGATTTTAAATTTTCAAGTGGTAGCCTGATTTCAAGTGGCCCCACTTAACTTAAGATATCCGCCACTTTATTAAGTTCATTTAGACCCTTATGTAGTCTAGATTTACATGAAAATTCAAGAAAATCTTGCTTTAAATACGCTTTTTACAATGTGGGTTAGAAATATTCAAGTGGCTGCCACTTGAAAGCAAAAAGTCGGAGCAACTTGATTAACGAACTCATGCAAGATATTTATAAGATCAGTTCACTGTCCAAATTTGGTTCGATTTGGAGTATTATTTCGGGAGTTATCGTGATAATAAGATTTTCATTATATATATATATATATATATATACTAGCAGACCCGGCCACGCGTTGCTGTGGCTAAGTTATACGTTGAATTATATTGCAGCAAGCTATTTAATACAGTCAAATTACTATTTACGAATAAAGACGCAAACGTTGTAGCCGATTTAAAAACCCACAGGATTGAGATTTGAAGCTAAGGTCAATATTTGAAAGCGATTGATACAAATTTTCGTACAGTTGATATTAAGCACAAATTAATTTTATTGTAAGCTCTTATAAATTTTAATGGAGAAGTGATATATATTATTTCTTTTGCTACTTAGGATAAAAATGCTAAAATGACTAATATATAAAAATGCTAAAATGACTAATATATAAAAATGCTAAAATGACTAATATTAAAATTCTATTAAAATAAAAGCATAAAAGAAGCAGACGATTTTAAAAATCAGTTTTTATGGATGAGTGAAATATAATATGTCTAAAGCTATTTTAGATTAAAATGCTAAAAAGACTAATATGCAATTTTATTTTTATTAAAATTCTATTAAAATAAAAGTACAAAAGAAGCAGACGATTTTAAAATAAATTTTTATGGAGGAGTGAAATTTAATATACGCCATAATGGATAATTTTATTATAAAATGACCTCATCATTTTAAATATTTTAAAGATGGCAACAGCTATAGTTATAAAAAGGAAAACAATATGGCTAAACCAGAAAAATAAGTAAATTTGATAAATATTTTAAAACTTTAAAATAGGACATCTTATGAAATATTAGACATTTAAAGTAAATACATGTATCACTTTAAATAGAAAAATATTTTGGAAAAGTTTAGTATATTTTAACGAACTGATGAGAAGGTTTTGAGTATGTTAAAGTTTTAATAGTAAATTCAAGTTAATAGAGATGGAAAACATTGAGGATTAAGATAAGAATAATTATAAGATTAAAAAAAAAAAAAAAAAAAAAAAAAAAACTTTTTATATACCATGCTTTTAAATCTTAATATAGTAATAATATACTAATTAAAAGGAAAATGATAAATATTTTATCATATTTTGAAGTCAAATTTGTTTTCAAATGTCTTAATAAAATATCTGATATAAGATACTAAGATGTTGTAGCGGAATAGATGTCATTTCTGTCATCCTTGGCGAAAAAAAAGGATATCGCCAAATTATCTAGCGAACATTAAATTCCTTTCAAAAATCATGGTTATTTCAACAACTTATATTAAAAGAGTAATGAATAATATGAAACAATATTTCGTACAATACATATTACATGTCATACATACGTACAATGAATAATACATATTACATTTCGTACAATACATATATCTGGCATGTATATTGTCGTGTTACGCTTTTGATCACCAAATATAAAAAAAAAAAAAAAAAACCGCCAAGGACAACAGAGTTTTGAATTTTAAAATTAAAATTTTGTCAATTTGACAGCAAAATAACTCAATCTAACTCACACGATAACTAATACATATCTATACCCAAATATAAGGATTGAAATCGGGAAATAAATTTTCTCGATTTTTAATAATTTTTTTCAAAAAATCCAATGGGCGATTAACCTTTTGAAAGGGGCTGGGACAGCATCTGTCACGCTTCACCATAGGATTTCGTAAGAGCCCCTTTCAAAAGGTTAACATAGGATATCTTTTTCTTGCCTGCACAGACGGTCAGTGAGTCACACGTCACTTGCGTATAGAACTCATAGATATAGTGTAGTATATTTAGAGTGATCATTGGGGAGAAAAAAGTGATTCCTTTTCACTTGGGAAAAGACGACGTTTTTGCAAAAATATGGCCGCCTTTCCCCGAGTGAATACACACGGGAATACATACAAATATTTTAGCAAATAAAATTTATGAATAATTTGTTTACTAAAGGTGAATGAAAAACTCCAGATACAATTTCAAATTCATATATATATATATTTTTTTTTTCCAATACCTCTTAAAGGCTGATTCCAAAGCTTTTTTTTCCGCATCAAAAATCTTTGTACGATACGCAAGCGAAGCGTGACGCCACTGACCGTCCGTGGATGCAAAAAAATTATTTCCTATGTTAAAATTTCCTATGTTAAAATTCCTAAAATTATTTCCCATGTTCCCCATTGATTTTTTTGTAAAAAAATATTAAAAATCCAGGAAAATTATTTCCCGATTTTAATCCCCATATTTGCGTATATATATGTATTAGTTATCATGTGCATGTTTTAGATTGAGTTATTTTGCTGTCAAATTGACAAAATTTTAATTTTAAACTTCAAAACTCTGTTGTCCTTGGCGTTTTTGTATTTGGCGATCAAAAATGTATACGAAAATATACATGCCAGATGTATATTTTATTAATATGCATTGTACGAAATATTGTTTCATATTATTCATTACTCTCTTGATATAAGTTGTTAAAATAACCATGATTTTTGAAAAGAATTAAATTCGCCAGATAATTTGGCGATTTTTTTTTTTTCTACCAAGGATGACCGATATCAAATCTATTCCGCTGCAACATATTAGTATCTTATATCAGATACTTTATTTAGACATTTGAAAACAAATTTGACTTCAAATTATGATAGAATATTTACCATTTTCCTTTTAAATAGTATATTAGTTGGATATTTATTGTGTAAATATCACCTTTTGAAATAAAATGTTTATGTTTTCAATCGAATATGGAAGTTTGCCATTTTTTTTTTTTTTTTTCTAGAGTTTTGAAATTTAAAATTCAAATTTTATCAATTTTACAACAAAAACAACTTAATTTAACGCATGCAGATGATAACTAATACATATCTATACCTAAATATGGGGATTAAAATCGGGAAATAATTTTCCTCGATTTTTAATAATTTTTTACAAAAAATCCAATGGGCTTTTAACATTGGAATTATTTTTCTTGCATCCATGAACGGCCAGTGACGTCATCACTTCGCTTGCGTATAACATGGAGATGATAGATCTATCTATATATATATTACTATATCTATGGCAGAACTACATTAGCACTTTATCAATGTGTATAAAATATTTAAATTGATTATGACGTCAATTTTCGTGAGATGCATAATTTAACTTTTTATAATAATTAATATATTTAATGACCCTCATCTGTCATTCACGATTCCGGTTTACACCGCTTCAAAACAGAGACTTTTGGCAGCCATTTTTTTTTTCCCCGGTTTGTTCAATTCAACTTACGAAAACATACATATTATTTTCATACATGTTTTATATCGCACATATTGTTATTTATTCCTTCTAAAACCTTGAAAAACTATTCAATTGTAATGTTTAAATGTTTAATTAAATATAACGGATCACTGGCTATTATAAACATGAACCTACAGTCGGCTGCAAAATTATTCGAGCACTAGCCAATAATTCCTATATTTAAAAAGTACACTGTTTTGCTAAGTAAATCCTTGTCGAATCATGTTCTTAGACTGATTGAGAACATGACTCGACAAGGATTTATTTAACAAAGCTGTATTAAGTGTACTTTTTTTTGGCAAGGATTATTGCTAGTGCTCGAATAATTTTGCAGCCGACTGTATAAATAGAATTATGTAACTTCATGATTATAAACAACGCAATGCCAAATAAAAACAAACCAAAACTGTTGCCATTCAGAAAATACAAATTCCAAATGGACAACTCTTTAATTGCGAATGAACGACACTTTGACTGTCTCATTAAAAAAAACGCTTAAAATATTTCTAAAACATATTAAAGCCTTAAAAATCTTAAAATATTTGTAAAAACATATTAAAGTCTTTAAATATTTTTATCAAGCTTCATTATTTGTTTACATTGTAAGGTATGATTGGCGTCGAGTTCAGTACGTAAATGTCGCCAGTTGATTTTAGTTTTGAAATTAGTGTAAAGTTATAGTTGGGATAGAATGTTTTGGTTGGGCAAGTAAAGGTCACCAGTTGAAATGAGTATTGAAAGTAGGGTAGTCTAAGGTGATAATGTCGAGTCAAGATAAAATGTTCGGTTGAGAATGAGAAAGTCCCGAGCTGGATCCTGGAAATTTTGGCGATGTTGTGGGTGAGATAGCTGGTTGGGAGCACAGATTATAGATATATACAGATAAAGCAGTTGGCAATTTACATCCAGCGCCAAACCAGCCCCTGGGAGAATCCATTGTACTAAATCGCGGAATTTCATGCCTGTAACTATAGCAACGACGAATTTGACTTGAGAAAGCCAAGTTGGCATTGGTTTTATGGTTACCGCATTCTTCTCTTCTGGTCTGGTTTTGTTTATTCTGTGGTGAATGCAATGGCGCTGGTTTAATACTGTTTTTGTTCGTGTTCCTTGTTTGTACTTGTAATAAGTAAGTTAATTTTAATGTTAATTATTTAAATGGATTAGTATAAAATTTTTATTATGTCATTATTTTATTCAATCTAAAAGTAATTGCATGCTTAATCATCATCTTTTAAATGATGTTTCTGTTCGATTTCCTTTCTGATTTTTCTGCCCCCCCATAAATGTTTTAATACCTACTTAAAAGTTATTAATATATTGTTTGGTGTTAAAATTAATCATTAATTGGAAAAATTGTAGTTATTCGGGACTTGAATTTATGCTACACAATCACAAAGAAGTTTTAGCGTATAGAATGTGCAATGTTACTTGAGTTTGATTAAAAAACAAAAATCTTGTTCTTGTCTTTTATTGCAAAAATAAATTGCATTTATATTTGGAACTCTGACCACAACGAGAGTATAAATTAATATTCTTATACTGGCTTTCATTAAATAATTTCTTTTTGAATTGTTCAGCTATAAATAATTAGCTTACTCTCTACGAATGTCAATGCCGGATAATTTGCAGTTTGATTGGATTGCTTCCATCTAATTAATTAAAAACTAACGAATATTTCAATCTCTGATTTTATATCAAATAAAAATTGAATTTTGTTTGTACAATGGGTTTTCAATTACAGTAAAATTATAGTATTTTCGAAAGCAGACACATCAATTATGAAATCAATAACAGAATTTCCCCCCTAAATTCAGAATTACTGTTTTACACTATAACTAGCCAATTGTTAAAATTTATAACGCATAAATGTAATCCCATTGAAATTACTCTAAAGAGGCAAACAACTAGAATGATGTGAAATGCTAAAAGTAACAGTATGGGATTAAAATGCTTTTTTTTTTTTTTTTTTTTTTTTTTTTTTTTAAGTTAAAAGGAATTAGTGCATAGGTTATTTTATTAATGTATTTCTGTTTATAATTTTTCATTCTATATTTAATAGTATCTTAAAATTATTTTCTGTTTTCAAAGAAGCTTACTGACTAAAATTAAACTTGAAATTTTTGATGGGACATGTGACTTTTAGTATCTAAAAATGTTTTAAAATTTATTAAAGGGACTAAAACCAAAAATTAGGAAAATGTAATAAATTGTAGATATAAATTTGTTGCAAAAAATTATTTCAGGATGCTCTTTGTATAGAATTTTAGGCTTTGGACAATTGTTGTCAAAAACTTGCCAACCCTGCATTGAATAAATAAATGTGTATAACTTGAGAAATTATGAATTAAAATAATTATAAAAAATTATAATCTTAGTATTGGAATACTTGTTTAAGATGCTAAAATAATTTTTTCTTAAGTAAATAAATAAAAATAATATACATTTCTAAGTTTTGGAAGCGATTAGCTTTCTGTTATACTTTATTATCTTAATATTTAATAAGAACCTAATATTTTTCTCTATGTGCTAGTCGTTTAATAATTTTAAGAAAATAACTGATATTGACATGGTATAATTCTAGGGGGGGGGGGAATGCAATTAAGAATACTGTACTATTTAAATGACTGTATTGTATTTTGTTAAAATGAAATTACAATGAAGAATGAAGACAAACCTTTTTTATGCATTCTAGATCCTTTTGTAGATGCCCAAAGAAGCAGAAGCAATTTTTTTTTCTCCTAGTAAAGCATTGGAAATGAAAACCGGGTAATTCTTTTTATGTGATTTTCTACAATATTTGAAAATAAAAATATACTTTTTATTAAGTGTTTGAAGTTAGATACCTATCTAAAGTTGTCGATAAAGCCCCCCCCCCCCAAAAAAAAAAAAAAAATGTAAATTTATAATATGTAAAATATTAGTATTTAGTAGTTTAACTAATATATAAATTTATTAGTTAAACTACTAAAATTTTTTAATTGTGTAACAGGATTATTTGAGACCATAATTTATAAACAAATTTGAAAAGTTCATTTCCTCTTTTCTTTTCAGTATGTAGAGTATAAAATGTTATTTTTTGTTAGGAGTAATTAAAAAAAAGTTTTCAAGGTAGAATAATTATGTCACAAAGAGTGTAGGTAAATTTCAGACCAACATTTGGTTCAGAATTTACCTATGTCTTTTTGGAGGCGTAAAATGTCTCTATTTTAGATTTGTAAAATGCAAGGGATCAGTTATAAATTTAAAAGAGCTTGAGGGTCTTAGTTTTTGTTTTTCAAAGTGAAATGCTTTGTAGCATAAGTTTGATATTGTAGGGTAGTGCAAGTTTGATAATCTATGCATATGCAATATGAATAAAATAGTGGTTATAAAGTTTTTTTTTTTTAAGCATGATATTTCATCCACCACCACCAGTGTCTGGAAAGTACTTAGAATTTACAGAAATAGTGATAATAATAATAATTTGTAAACACAATAAAGTACAAGTTACGTGTGGTACATTAAAGATTTTTATTTTCCGAACGTATACTATGTAAGAAAATAATTTTATCATGAAAAAATTCAAGAGTGAGATTTTGGTGTATCTATACAGATTAAGGGCTTCTGAATTCATTTTGTTATTTTTACAATAGTGTATGTAGATATGTGTGTGAATGAACATGTTAGCCTCTATGCACTTTGAATGTTGATAGCTGAAAGAGAATAGGTATGTTATAGGTCACTGTCACACAAACTATACAGATTTTGTTTAGGTTTTTTTTTTTTTTTACTACTGAAGACATAAAGAAAAATTACTTATTATGGCTGTGAACTCAAATTATTTAAAGTGTGATAGCATTTAAACGCCATATTCAGTTGGTCTAAAAGTTTCTTCAAAGTATATTAGTATATTATACCTTACTGTCACACAAACTACATAGAGTTTGATGAGTTAAGGACATATAACTTTTTATTTTTTAGGATACAAAGTAGAATTTTTATATATTGAGGTATATGGTCTCCAATTATTTGCACAAATAATAAATATAAAATTGTTTGCAGCACTCATGCCTACTTTACCTGAAGAAGAGCTGTTTAGAAAAAATGTATTGTAATTTAGTTTTAAATTACAATAAAATTGTTCTTTTATTCTTGGTTTTTATTCAAAGTTTTATACTTATTTCTTTTTAACGCCAGTACTGTGGTGCTTTTTTAACACGCTTTTATTAGCTTCACCTGTATGTATGTTTGCAACCGCTCTGGGAGCAAACAAAAAATCTATATTGTAAAAAAAGACTACGTGAACGCTGTGGCTGTGAGGTAAAGCTCCGGGCTACGAACCTAAAGGTCTAGCTTTCGAGCCCAGTCAGGGGAGATTTTTTAAAAATGGTTTTTTTTTTAAATTCTAAATTATTTAATTAAAGATTTAAGTGTATGTAAATATTATGGTGTGTCACTCACATGATTTTCTCTTACCCTGCATTTTAATGCTAAGATAGATATTTTGTGCTTTTTAGTTCCCATTTCTATAAAAGCGTGTTCTTTAATTTTTTTAAAACTATTATTTTATTTTTAATAACATATGCACATATAATAATGAAATTTAGATTTATTATTCATGTGCACAAAAAAAGTTTTCTGTAGAATACAGTATGAGATTTACAGGGCCACTCAAAAATATTCAAACGCATTAACAGCTATAACTGGAAATTGCTAGAATTGCATTTTTGATTTTATTAAGCATTTTAAGTTTGCCTTTTATTCCTTCTTTTCTTAAATTAAGTAAATTTAAGGTCAGCCCAGTGCTGGTATTTCATAACTTGTGAATCTTGTTTGAAAAAATTGATTTTTTAAAATATTTAATATTTTATTTTCAATCAGTAAAATTCAAAATATAACTTACAAGGAAGCATTCAAAAGGTGTCGTCTTCAAAAATTATTGAAAAAAATATATATGATTGTACTCTTCATAAAACACCAGGAAGTGAAAAAATTATCGGCTGAAATGAATTACAGCAAAACCAATCGCCTAACAATGTGAAATTGCCAAATATGCTTAATTTTTATAATTTTTTGTGGTCGCTGTAATTCATTGCAGCTGATAATTTTTTCACTTTCTGGTGTTTTAGGAAGAGTAGAATCAAATATATATTTTTTAATGTTTTTTGAAGACAACACCTTTTGAATGTTTCCTTGTTAGTCAGAATTCACAATATACTTGTAACATGTTTTATTTTTTAACTTATTACAGCACATGATACATTTTGTAACTTTCAGAAAGATAACTATGAACATTTTTAGTTTCAACCAAGTTTTTTTATACTTTTTTTTTTTTCCTTTCTCCCCCCCCCCCCCTTTTCTTTTGTTATTATTTTAGGATTGTTTTTTTACGAGGCTTGCAAACAACCCTGCAATAAATCTCAGAATTTTTTAAATAGTATCAGAATGCCCCCAGCAACTATGGCTATCTTTCATCACCCCCCCCCCCTCCATGTTTATCCTTTTAAAAGCAAAGCAGACTCAACGTTTTACTCTACTTTACATCATCACTACTATAATATGGGACTAGGAGCTAAAAGTGTTTATTTTAACATGTTGTAAATATGAGAAATTGGGGGGGGGGGGGGGGGACACTGAAAACTTATGTATGGTTTTAAAAAAAATCATTAAGTTTTTTTTTTTTTTTTACTATTTCTTGTAGGAGGGAAAATTTGTCGTTGTGTAATTGTAACATAGTGTAACTATTATTTTTGTCTGTTAAAAAATGTTCCTGATTTATATATATATATATATATATATATATATATATGTATGTATTTATTTTAATGTGCACGAAGGATGCTTGCATGAGTGATAGTGAGTGCGGCACAAATGCTGTACAGATTTTCATAAGTGATATAGGTTGGAAATTTTTCTATTATGTTTTTCGAGAAATTTTTCAAAGCCAAAAAAGTCAATTTTTTTTTAGTACATTTTTTACATGACATATTTAAACTTTTCTTTCAGTACTCGTAGTACCAGTAATAGTAATGTGAGATATAGTGTGAAAAACAAAAGTTTTTGATTTAAAGACATCATTTAGAAATTTATCAGATATATAATTTGAGTAAATTGCTCAAGAAGATGTTATTTATTATGATACATGAGATCTATGGGTGCTAATCAGCATTTTGAATATCCTTCAATAACTTTGTGTGAATATAATTATTAAACATTTTGCAACTGAAAAGAAGAATATATTGTTAAAATCCCTTGTTAAAATAAGTGTTTGATAATCATTTACTTTTACTGTTGCAGCATCTCTCCAACTTAATCAGCAGTGTGGATGGTCAAGGTGTCTACAAAGGACATGTAATTATTTCACTTTGAGAAAGAGCAGAGCTAAAGAGCAGATTCCCAAAATTGTTTGTACCTTTTCTTATAAATGTTTCAGGAGTTTCCAAATATTTGCCGCCAAAAGAGAGTTCAGATTCTGGCTCATTAGCAACTACGGAAATAATATTAAATCTTAAAGATAACTTATTAATTTTTAAGCCTGTAAAACCAATTTCCTAAACTCGCAACAATAATAAATTAAAAATAATAAATTTATATCTAAAAGTAATAAAGTGGTATATTTTTTGGATTGTACAGTTTTTTTTTTTTTTTTTTTAAATAACATTTGAAAAATAGAATTACTCTGTCAAATGAATTATATTTATTAAGTATGGTTATTTATATGATTCTTGTCTTATGAGTTGAAAAATTAACTTTATGTGCATGTAGTTCAAAGTATTAAAAAATGTAAATCTGTATTTAACAAATTTTCCATACAATGAACTTCTTTTCTGTATTTAAAGACTGTTAAATAGAAGTCTACTTTTTGATCGTGATGTACAATTGTAATAAACGGAGCGGCGTACCGCAACCCAAATGTATGCTTTAGTTATTCTTATTTATGTTTATATAAGTTTTAGAGATTGATTTTTTTTTTGCTTGATAAAGGAGAATCAGTGAAAGTTATAAAACATATACAGGTAAATATTTTAATAATATAAACATTTGTTTATATGAAAACTGTTTTCAGGTTCAAGTGCAATAAGTGCAAGTTTCACAAGTCGTGGTAAATGAAATTAAAAGCAGGTTTGTAAATCCTTGCTAAATTTTATAATTAAATAAATTTATGCTAATAATTTTCAGGATATTTTTTCATCCTTGATATTGAAAGTAATAGTATTTTTGTTTTTTAAAGTAGCTGCATTTTAAAGCACAAAGTTGGCAAAAATTCTCTTTTCTTTTTTATAAAATCAACTGACAGTATTTCCTGTTTATTTTTATTTTTAAAATAAGATTTGAAAAATCTAAACATGGTAAACAAATGTTAATTAGCTGAGAAAGTTTTTAAAATATAATCATTTATGTTATATCAAATACTATTCTATTTGTACATATTTTGGATACAGTTAAATTTTAAGAAATGTTAACCAAATGTTTTTTTATTTTTCTTTATTAGTTCAGTAGTGACGTTAAAATTCTATCCTCAGTTTTTTGGTATTATTTCTCTATATATAGATATCTTTTTTTTTTTTTTTTCTTCTTATTTAACACTGAAGAATTCTTTGATTTTTCTGTTTTTCCATGCTCATGTTCTACATTTTCTTCAGTATTTCACAACTGATTTGCAAAAACAAAACAATTTTTTTTAATTGCATTACTATATAAATAATTCCTTAAATAGATCAACTGAATAGCATTTATCCCCATTGCAAAATTTTCCTTTACAATACAAAGAGTCAAAAATTTTATAGCAATATGCAGGATGTGAAATCTCAAAATTATTTTAGATGGTCAGTGCAGATTCTTTCATCTCGGAAAAGTATAACATGAGTATTAAAGAAAGTCAATTTTGTGCTTTACAGATTGCACAGAATTGACTTTGTGCAGTCACACGAAATTTTGTGCAACTGACATGAAGTTTTCTTTACCTCCCAAGGAAATGTTTTTCAGATATTTTTAAAAGTATTACAAGTGAAGAAAATTGATTATGTTGTTTCAAATTATTACAGATATATGAGTGAAACACTCGTGTTAAAAGTATTGATCAGTTCCTTTTGGAAAAAAATATTGAAAATTACATTCTTTGGAGAAAGCAATATTTCTACATATACATTTTATAATGTTTTAATACTACTATTAATTAAAATATTTTTAATTTTATGCTTGTTTAAAAATACCTTCCATTGTATTCATTTCTATGAAATTTTGACTTATGCTGTCATATGAACCAATTATCATGAAAAGACAAGATGATAGCACAATCTGTTGAGCAATATGCATCAAAAGTTGATTGACAAAAAATTATGTCAAGTTGCATCTAAATGTAAAATTTCAAGCATATGCTATTGATCTCAGGGTGCATCGAATTTTTGTCACACACATACAAAGCCATAGCCAAGGAGGGGAGTTAAAATACAACCCCCTTCTTGAAATTTTGCAGGTTTGTCAAAAATTTTAGAGTTCTACATCAGCATTTTTAGCATTCAACATTATGTATTAGAACTTGAACATCCAAAATTTTTTTCTGGCTACGCCCTTGTACTGACGTTAGGACAAAAAAGCCAGAAGTGTGTTACTCTTAAAATGTATAAAATCATCAAAAATTGGCAGTCTGAAAATTTTCAAACCAAATGTTTTCTTCTTATCAAATCAGATGACAGTGACAATCTCACTTTTTTTTTACTAGGCATTAGGGGTATGGAAAAAATTACTACTTTTTCCTTTCTTTTAATAGGTGCCTCACAGTTCTAAAAATTTCAATTTTTTCATTTTCCCATTTGTATCCTAAATAAGCAAGAATAATACTACTCCAATAACAGATTCATCCTTATTTGCTTATGACTCTAATTGGAGAACTAACAGTACATATAAATTTCAATGTAACTATCATGTTTAATAAAATTTCTCATAAATTATTGAATAAAATGACGTTCAAAGTTTTAATGTGTTTTGAAAAATTTTAAATTGCTCCCTGCTAATTTTATTTTTTCTCCCTCAATTTTACATTATTATTGTTTAACAATTTATTCTTGACCTACTTGGATATTTTTTTGTGGATCCATTGGTAAGTTAATTGATTAAATATATTTAATATTTAAAAGCAGGAACCGAATGCAAATTTTAAGCATTTAAACAATTTTTTGTTCACCATCATGCTATAGGTATGGAGAGCGTAAAGAATCATGAAAATTTTTTACCTCGTTTTTTTTTTTTTATTATTATTATTTTTACACTTTTCAGGTATGGGGATACCAAAAATAATAAAATTTATATGTTGTCAGTCTGAAGAGTGTCAGTTTGTTAGTTTGTCTAACTATCTTAAGAATAAAAGATCGCAGGTAGGTGGGGCCAGTTTTAAAATATTATCTATAACATTGGCTAGAACACTATTGATTTTCAACATTCTAATTTAAAAACTTCATAAGTTATTCAAAATTTACGATTTTCTTAACATGGGAGGTAGGGCAAAATTTTGTTTCAACATACATTAAAAGGGATATTTTTACAGTAAAGGTGCGAGACCAGCTTAAAAGTATGTTACAATGCTCGCATGAACATAATTAACCATGGAAACTGCATACATTACTCGAAATTAACCATTTTTTTAACATGGCAGAATCGCACAAAATTTCGCATAAACATCCATTGCAGTTTAAGTCATAAGATCAATAAATTACGATAATTAAGTTCAGTCTACTTTTAAAATAATCTAAAATAGGTTTTCTTAAATAATTCAAAAATGTTACTAATTTGTCTTCAAACTTGCCAATCCCGATCAAATTTTTCAAGTGGAATTACGAACTTCAAAATGCCAAGTTTGAATTTCCTGTGGTTATTTAAGTTATGCTTATAACAGATATACATACAGATCAGCCACTTAAAATTGGACTTTCGTATTCAGTGAACCTAAAAATGTGATGTTATACAAAAAACCAGTGTTGAAAATAGAATTTGAAAATATATTTTCTTTACAGTATGACTGTTAAAATTTAATTTTTCTTCCTGAGCAGTGTTTGTTGATATAGTAAAATGTAACAAAGCACTTACACCTGCTACATTCAAGTTTTGCTTAATTTTGGTTAACCTTGTATGTTGTCTGTGAATTTTATGCATATCACATTATGCACTTAAATTCAGTTGTATTTAAAGAACACCGAACACAAAATGAAATAGACTGCCAGCAATTTCCAAGTATATATTCCCGATATATTCAAATACTTTGGATAGCCCTGTAAACAAATGATAAATGATTTCTATTCCATATTCTACACAAAACATGCTTTTATGCATTGAAAAAAAATATGTTCATTCCATTTTATTTAGGGCAACCTATATATGTTACACTTTACTTAATGAACTTTTCCCCGTAGACGTAATGTATTTGAATTCTTTTGGATATCCTTGTACATAAACCATCTGCTTCATCTCAACGAAAAGTTTAATGTAGCATCACTACATTGTACAGATTTAGAATACCGAATTTGAACTTCCTTCTATAATTTGTTGTTGATAAAAAACAGAGACCAACTGATAAAAACATGTTTTTCAGATTCAGGAAACCTGAAAATGTGTAAATGAAACAAAAACTCAATTTCAAAAATTTGACTCAAAAACAATACTATTTCTAATATGGATTTAAAAAAAATAAAAAAGATGGTAGTGTAACATTTATTTATTAATAAAAAGATTTTTTTCATTTATTATTATTATTACTTTTTTTTAGAATGTAAAAATTTATTTTTATTAAATACTACCTAATACAAATTTAATATATTCTTTTAAAGCTCATTTATCTTCATAACAATATTGAAAAATACATTAAAATTGGTTTACCGATATAAACTTATTCAAAACATGTAAAAAATAAATAAATAAATGAGATTTTATACATATTTAATTAATTTTTCACATGAAATATGTGTAACGAAAATATTAGCACGTGTATATTTAAAAAACTAAAAATAAAAAGTGCATAACCTTCCAAACCTCATTTTCTTTTTCATTGAAGAAAATTCGCCAAAAGAGCGATAATCAGCCAAACCTTTATACCCATAAAACTGATTACGAAATCGCATACGTAAACCGTGACGTATGAGTAGTACTTCGGTCCCTCGTCAGGGGCGATAGTGTCTATGCGAAATTTACATGTTAAATTTTTACCATTAGCTTCTATGTAAGTGACGGCTCTGAATGTTATCAGTACTCTGTGGTTGGGAGTATAGAGTAGAGGTGAATTTTGGTTAGTAATTATTGGATAGTTAGTTAGAAAATGCGCAAGCAAAGTGATGACGTCACTGGGAGTCAGTGGATCCAAGAAAAAGATTTCCTATGTTAATCGCCCATTGGATTTTTTGTAAAAAATTATTAAAAATTGAGGAAAATTATTTCCCGATTTTAATTCCCATATTTCGGTATAGATGTGTATTAGTTATCGTGTGCATGCGTTAGATTAAGTTGTTTTTGCTGTAAAATTGATAAATTTTAAATTTTAAATTTCAAAACTTTAGAAAAATAAAATAGCAAACTTCCATATTCGATTGAAAACTTAAACATTTCATTTCAAAGGATGATATTTACACAATAAATATCCAACTAATATACTATTTAAAAGGAAAATAATAAATATTCTATCATAATTTGAAGTCAAATTTGTTTTCAAATGTCTAAATAAAGTGTCTGAGATAAGATACTCATATGTTGCAGCGGAATAGATTTAATATATCTGTCATCCTTGGCGGAAAAAATATATCGCCAAATTATTTGGCGAACATATTTCATTCTTTTCAAAAATCATGGTTATTTTAACAACTTATATTAAGAGAGCGATGAATTATATGAAACAATATTTCGTACAATACATATTACGAAAATAAACATCTGGCATGTATATTTTCGTAGTATGTTTTTAAACGACAAATACAAAAAAAGCCAAAGATGACACAGTTTTGAAATTTAAAATTTTGTCAATTTGACAGCAAAATAACTCAATCTAACACAAGGATACGATAGCATATCTATACCCAAATACGGGTATTAAAATCGGGAAATAATTTTCCTCGATTTTTAATAATTTTTTACAAAAAATACAATGGACGATTAACATAGGAAATCTTTTTCTTGCATCCACGGATGGTCAGTGACGTCACACTTCGCTTACGTATTTGGAAACAGGATCTTCGATAGTCTTAAAAAAAAAGTATTTTGGTAAAATGAAGTGAATCGTTATTTACTTCCTCTTACCCATAGGGTCGAGAAAGTATTGTTTTAGGGTCAAATTTTCGAACGTGAGTTTTTGTTATACTTACAAGTTCTGAGGTCCCCTGAATACGAAAATCATGTTTTTAGCGAATGGTCTGTGTGTCTGTCTGTTATCAGCATATCTCAAGAACAAATAGTAGCAGAAATTCCAAACTCGGTATTCTAAATGTGTATCATATAGGGATGCTACAGTAAACTTTTCGTTAAGATGAAGCAAATGGTTCGTGTATAGGGACATTCAAAAGTATTCAAATACATTACGTCTATGGGGGAAATTGCAGGTAAGTAGAGTTTAACATCTATAGACTGCACTAAACCAAATGAAACGAATACATATTTTTTGTAATAGAGATAGTGAACTGGGAAAAAAAAAAAAATTGCGTATGTCAGAGCGTCGCCTCCCCCCCCCCCCCTTTGGGTAGATGTCCTCCCTCGAGTGGAGTAAATTTTCATGATGGGTATCTTTCAAAAGAGCTCGCCAATACCTTTAAAATGAATGGTTGAACCATCGATCTACGATAATTTAAAATAAAGTTATTGATTTCTTTCATTTTTAACAATTTTTTTTTTTTTTTTTACTTTAATATTGAGAATAAATTCAACTTTTTTTTGGATATTTAGTGTTATACTATTTCTCTAATATAAAAATCGTCTGTATTATCATACAAGATAAATTTTTTAAATAATAATTTTAATAAATTATTTTTTTAAACTGAATTATTTTTTAATAACCGAATTAAATTCTATATAAATGTAGGTGCATTAATGAAACGGGGTGTTGAGGGGGGCCAGAACTAATTATCATATAAAACTCTTCCGAAGCCTAATTTGAATTGTTTAACATAGGTTTACATAACAGTACTCTTTATCTTACCTCTTAATCTCCAACCTGTACTTATAGCATTAAATTTCAGGGTAAGAGAAAGTCGTGTGAGTGACACACTAGATTATTCTTATTATGAGGACTTTAAATAGAGCACTTAACGGAACACTGGGATGTGTTGTTGCTGTTGTGTTGTCGGGCCTACATTTTTTGTCAACTAGCAGTTTTTTTATTGTCATTCATATTTATTGATCGGGAGGAATTTTTTTAATTTCAGAACGAAAATTATAAAATATCGAAACACGTTTGATTTATAAACAAAAACTGAAAATACATTTAAATGATCACGTGGTAATCCTCATGATCTAAACCAACGAGATATTTAAAGTAGAGTGATAAATGGTAACCCTTGAGAGGGTCCAAGATGAGTCATGTGACATGCTTTCCTTGCACATGCGTATTCGGTGGTTTCCTTGGTAACAGCTCATTTTCAGTACATTTCTATGGCAACGGTTTCAATGTTTTTGTTTACTTTACGTAGTTTAATATTGTTTTGTTCTAAACCATTTTGATTTAATTTTACTTCTTTTTTATTTCGTGTAGTTGAACTTTAACCGACAAAATGCTTAAAAATAGTTGAAAAGTTATTATTTGTTGTTAAATTTAGCTCTTTAAAAGTTTAAATTTTGTTTTATAAACACTTTTAAAGTTTGTTGAGAAACGATAATAAGAAAGGTATTTTATTATTTACTAGCAGGCTTTGCCCGCTTCGCTGGACATTAAACTTAGATTAGTTGTCAAAATCCCATATCTTTATTAATAACCTAAGTTCTCGCTGTGATTGGTAGAGGTTTTCTCGTTCGCAAAGTGAGGAGTCAGGGTCTCCACTGTCTTCGGCACAACTTACCCACTCCTTACTTCCCCTTCCTCAGCGGGTGAATTCGAAGTTTTGCAAAATCACACTAATGTACATAATGCGTACACTTAATCAATATCCAGTCTGGGTCCCCACTGCCTTCGGCACAACTTACCTACTTCTTACTTCCCCTTCCTCAGCGGGTGAGTTCGAAGTTTTGCAAAATCCCACTAATGTACATAATGCGTACACTTAATTAATATCCGCAAACCAAAATTCGCCATTCTAAGATAATTCAAAGCGAATTCAAACGGAAAAACATGTTTTTACACATGTTTATTGGGAACAACTTCAGTATAACCCCACAACGATATTTGGCGATTTTTTTGTTGGCCATTATGGCTAAATCATAAATCTAAAAATCATAAATCATATATGATAAATGATAAAATCATAATCTAAATAATAAAACATAAAATCGTAAATCCAAATTAAACAACATATTAGGCTGCCATATTATATCGCAAACAGTCCAGAACGACATTGTTATCCTTCAAAACGGCGCCAAAGAAAAATCGCCAAATTCAGCTGTTGGGTTATACTGAAGTTATACCGTTTATTGCCCTCCGACTCCGAGAAGGGGGGGGGGGATTTCTAATTTCGTGAAATCCAGTTACAATAAGTGCCGCATGCAAACAAACAATTTACGCACCAAATTTCGTGACCACAGAAGTCTTTAATAGAAAATATTACAAATAAATAAATACAAAAAGCACAGCTTTAGTATGGGACCCCTTTGGAGAATTTAAATATTTTAAGTCATTTTTGCGATGAACTGAATTGGCTATCTCAATTGTGCAATTAAAGATCTTGGCGAGAAACGGCCGAGCTACGTCGGTTCCGAATTTCAAATTTTGCCAAAGGGATCCAATACTAAAGCTGTTCCATACAGAAAATAAATAAATAAATAAAATAAAATAATAAAATAAAATAAAAAATCTTTTCTGATATTTACAAAATAAAAATAAAAAATCTTAATAAAATCCAAATTATAATCATTTACAATTAATGGGAGAACATAAAAAAACCCTCATAAGGTACATAATAACAACAAAAAATTTTGTTTTACTGCAGGAAAGAAAAGTACTGCTTAATTAAAAAAACATATTAAACTAATGCCAAATATCTCTATGAAAATATTTATCTACGTGCAAATTCCTCATAAAAAAAAAAAAAAATCATCAACTTTTGTAGGTATTTTTCTTTCTAATTTTTATTATTATTCGCGTGAAATTAAAAATATTTCATTTTTATTTCTCGAAAATAAAAATATATATAAATGCATATTTATAAATATAAAACTTTTTACCGAATCCGCGTTGAAAACGGAAAAAGAGTAAAATAAATTAGAAATATCAGACCTATATTTATAAATTTGATACCAAATGAAAGGGGTGATTTTTTCTGAATCCAGGGGTGCAAACAGTTTTTCGATGCGCCAATTAGATTTTTAAAAAATAACTAAAGTATGAAATTTAAGTGGCAACGGAAAAAGGGTAAAATAAATTAGAAGTATCAGACCTATCGTTACAAATCCAGTAACAAATGAAAGAGGTGATTTTTCTGAATCCTGGGGTGTAAACAGTTTTTCGATACGACAATTAGATGTTTTAAAATTAACTAAAGTATGAAACTCAGATGGCAAAACTTCATTTCAATCATTTCATAATTTGTAGTGCGAATCACGCGATAAAAAAAAAAAAAAAAAAAAAAAAAAAAAAATTATTATTGCATTTTATTTTTCCATTCAAAGCGTTTTAGTGAAAAAATATTTATGGCGCATGCTCAGGCGTTTTTTACCCTCAATTTAAACACTAATCAGAATTTTGAAAATTTCTATAAATATAATTTTAAGTTGGGTGAAGACATAAGTTTCTGCCAAGCGCCGTTGAATTCCGTCCAGCCGTTCTCGAGTGATGCCCGGACAAACGTGTTTTAGTCTTTTACCCCCCAGGGGGGAACGGGAGGGAATTTCTGAAAAGTTGATAGATATAATTTTAAGTTGGGTGAAGACTTAAATCTCTGCCAAGCGCCGTTGAATTTCGTCCTGCCGTTCTCAAGTGATGCCCGGACAAAAAAAGCGACATACGGACACGATGACACACACACACACAGGCAAAATTTTCTGAAGTCATTTTCGGCTTTCATGGGGTGTGAAACGTGAAGATATCGCAAAATTTTTCGATTCCGACAAATTTACAGACAAAAGTCTGATTTTATTAATATAGATCCGCGTTTGTAATGATCGATAGACGGCGCTTTGTGAACACTGCAGTTGTTAGTAAACATTATAGCCACGTGTGTTCCATTAGTGTTCTTTTTGTTTCGTACTATAATTTCTCCGCCATTACATTATGGAAAATTGATTGCTTTTGGAAAAAATACTTCAGTTTATTCAAAGTTCGATCGGAAGTAGATTTTTAACTGAAGTTGAACAAATATTAATTTCAAATCATCTGATTAATTCTTTACTTCCATTAGCCGAAGCAACTGAAATTTTAAATTTGTCATTTGGAAATAAATAGAAGCTCAATTCTGGATTTCTTGATCCTTTGGAGTTACACTGTGGCACACAAAAGTATGCGTTATCTTTTTTACCGTATTTATTCATTTTTATTCAATAAATATATGTGAAACTAAATATCGGCAAGCAATGGCGGCTGTATGGAATTCGAATTAAACCATGTTTATTGTAATTTCACCTTAGCCCACCAGAGGGCGAGCATTTCATTACAATCGCGGATTAAAATGTGAAATATGTGTAAAATTATTTTAAAAGCAATTTATTTCGGTCATAGGACTGTCATGTTACCTAATAATAATGATAATTTGTTGAACTGATATTTTAAATGCCAAAATAGCGATAAAGGGCCAAACACAACAACCTATTCGAGCATGTCACGTGATTCATCTTGAACCACAGAAAGCTAATCCTTCATCCATTGAATCAGCACTCTAATTTATATATCTCGTTGATCTAAACATTGTTTCAAGATTTAACGTTCACATTCCGTCATTTTTGACGGGGTTATATACTAGTTTTTTAACGTTCACGTTTGATTAAATGTATTTATTTTTATGTCGAAAAAAAATGCACTCTTTCTTTTCTTTCTTTTTTTTTTTTTTTTTTTTTTGGCAACAATTAAACTTATGGAACTCACAGATATTTTGGAGCAACTTTAATAAAGGTCTATAATTAACAAATAATTGCAATAAAACAATATTGTGACAATAAATTGAGATAAAAACTATCCTATCTCTCAAGTTGGACCAAACTGCACACAGTGTGCAAAATTTCATTAAAATCGGTTCCTTAGTTTAGGAGTTTACCCGGACAAACATCGTGACACGTAATTTATATATATATACAGCTATATAGATAAACGAAGTGATTGCAATAGGTCGATTTCTAAAGAAATCAACCTAAAAGCATATTTAAAGCAAGATTTGCTTTAATTTTGTTGTAAATACAGGCCACATAAGGGTCTTAATGAAGTTTATCCGCCATTTTTAATAAAGTGGCAGACATTTTAAGTTAAGTGGTACCACTTGAAATCAGGCTACCACTTGAAATTTTAAAATCACTATAACTTCCGAAATAATACTCCAAATCGATCCAAATTTAGACAGTGTCTTAACATATCTTATGAATATCTTATGAGTTTATTAACCAAGTTGCTCCGCCATTTTGTTTTCAAGTGGGGACCACTTGAAAATTTCAAATTCAAATTGTAAAAAGCGTATTCCGAATTTGTTTAAAATTTGATGTAAATATAGACCACATAAGGGTCTCAATGAAGTTTATTAATGAAATTTATCTGTCATTTTTAATAAAGTGGTAGATATCTTAAATTGAGCGGGGCCACTTGAAATCACTCTACCACTTTAAAATTTAAAATCACAATAACTTCTGAAATAATACTCCAAATCGAACCAAATTTGGATAGTGTCTTAACTTATCTTATAAATAACTGAGATGAATTTGTTAACCAAGTTGCTCCGCCATTTTGTTTTCAAGTGGAGACCACTTGAAAATTTCAAATTCAAATTGTAAAAAGCATATTCCGATTTTTTTTTTTTTTTTTTTTTTTTTTTTTTTGATGCATACGTAGATTATACAAATGTCTGAAATAACTTTATTAATGAACTTTATTCGCCATTTTTATAAAGTGGCGGATATCTTAAGTTAAGCGGGACCACTTGAAATCAGGCTACCTCTTTAAAATTTAAAACCATGATAACTTCCGAAATAATACTCCGAATGGAACCAAATTTGACTAGTGTCTTAACTTATATTATAAATATCTTAGATGAGTTTGGTAACCAAGTTGCTCCGCCATTTTATTTTCAAGTGAAGACCACTTGAAAATTTCAAATTTAAATTGTAAAAAGCGTATTTCGAAATTGTTTGAATTTTGATGTAAATACAGACCACATAAGGATCTCAATGAAGTTTACTAGTGAACTATATCCGCCATTTTTAATAAAGTGGCAGATATCTTAAGTTAAGCGGGGCCACTTGAAATCAGGCTCCCACTTGAAAATTTAAAATCACGATAACTTCTGAAATAATATTCCAAATCGAACCAAATTTGGACAGTGATATTATCATATAATTATCTTGAATGTTTTCAATGGGCAACTTGTCCCGACGTCTTGTTTCTAAGTTCCAGCCACTTGAAATCACACTGCCACTTGAAAATATGCCATCACGATAACTTTTAAAATACTAAATTGATTCAAATAAAAGTTGGATAGTGAACTTATGGTTCAAATATCTAGGATAAGTTTACTTGGTGACTTGATCCGCAATTTTATGTCCAAGTAGCTGCCACTTGAAAATTTGTCAATATAGTAACTTTAGTAATACGGAATGAATTCGCATCAAATTTGGGTAGTGGATTTATCCTTCAAATATCTCAGATAAGTTCGCTGGGCATCTCACTCCGCTTTTTTTTCTAAAGGGCGCCACCTGAAAATTTCTTATGACCATAATTTTTGAAATACTGATTTAATTTGAACTATTTCTGGACATGGAACTTATACAAGTATACTGGTTGATTTCGCTGGGCTAGTTGTTTTGCCATTTTGTTTCCAAGTTGCAACCACTTAGACTGCCACTTGAAAATTTGCCATAAAATTAACTTTTGAAACAAGGCACTGATTGAACCACAGTTGGACAGTGAACCTATGCTTCAAATATCTTGGATATGTTTGCTGCTGGGCGACTTGTTTTCCAACTGGCGGCCACTGGAAAATTTGTTATCACGGTAACTTTAGAAATACTTAATCAATTCAAATCAAAGTTGAAAAATGGATTTATCATTCAAACAACAAATATCTAGAAAATTCACGTAATACGTGAACCAATCACGTTATTGCGTCCATCTTTGGTATATCGATTATAAGTATTTTCTCGCCAAAAGTCGCCATAGGGGAAAATTGTCCAAATTTGACGCCAAATCCATTACCTGCGTTGCTGGATCTTTTTAATGCGTTTTTAAGGAAAAATTAGGCTATTTTAATGCTGAAACAAGCTAGAAAACATTTTATCAACTTACTAATTGAAAGAATTTCTACAAAAAAAAATTATTTTCAAATTTGAAACGATATTTTAGATGAGGAACTTTCTCTGCTATTTTGATCGAAGTGCCAGCCACTTAATTTTTCAACACGATGACTTTTGAGATTTTGAATGAATTCGAACTATATGTGTACAGTAGACTTATCTCACAAATACATTTCATATATTTGTCAACTTAACACACCATTTTGTTTCCAAGCGCCGGCCACTTGAAAGTTTTAAATTCATATAAAAAGGTATTTTTGCTTATAAATCCATATGTGCATAGCCTACATCAGTATTTCTACCAACTGCATTAATAATTTGTAGCCGCCATTTGAAACAAAATGATGGCAACTTGATAAGGAAAAAGAAATCAACCTACCCTTCCGAATAAGTCGGAAGGACTTGTTTTATATTTAATACATATTTATTCAAGAAAGTGTTCATTAAAAACTAAATTTACCATATCAATTCAGAAGGGGAGGGGGGGGGGACAAGAGGACATTTAGCACTGAATTCAGAAAACGAAGTTAAAAAGTTGAACTTTGAACTTTTGGCAGCGTTGTATGAAGAAAAAAAAGAAAAGACAAATTTCGGTTTATTTGACAACTTATACAGCCTTGTAAAATTAGCTGCAACTTAAAAATAGAGAAGATCTTTGTTTAATATTTATAAGACTAGAAGTTTGAGGTAATAATATTATTTATAACTTCTTTCTCAATTAGTTTTTACTTGTAACTCGCATTCCTCCACGCTCAAACAAATAAGAAATATTTCTGAAAACAAATCATTTTATTTACATTCAAATTGATATTTATAATGAGACCGATTGTACCTGATTATCCAGGGTACTACGCAGTAGCATGGAGGAATGCTTAGATTTCATGAATCGCTTAAAAAAGATGTAAATTTATCGATTTTATACCGTGTTTTCTTTGGAACAAAATATGGCAAAAACAGGGTTTTCTAAGAATCTGCTTGAAGTATTTTGATAAATATTTAGAGATAGCAAGACCTGAGATCCCGGTGTTTGGAATTTATGAAAAATAATTTATCGGTGGATACTTTTTGCGATGCTTTATCTCTGGCCCTTCAACATTCTGAAAAAGAGCTCACTGATTTAACAGTTCATTTCTTGGCAAAAAACATGCACGAGGTTGTGGTGACCCCAAAATGGCAGTCTTTTTTAGTTAATAATACAATATCAGGCAACAAAGTTCTGATTAAAGCTCTGGCATGTAGTAGCGTTAGAAATAATTGTTGAAGCGAAAGTATTATTAATTGTTTTTAGTTCCCCATCATACTATAGGTATGGGGAACTTAGGTAATCGTGAAAATTTTCGACCTCGGTTTTTTGACTTTTCTACACGTTTTCAGGTGTGAGGAATCCGAAAATGACAAAATTTCTATGGTGTCTGTCTGTAGGGTGTCTGTTAGTCTGTTAGTGGGTTAGTCTGTTAGTGGGTCAGTCCGTTAGTTTGTTAGTCTGTGTACACGATATCTCAAGAACAAATTGTCGCAGAGAGGTCAGATCAGTTTTAAAATATTACTTTTGACACTGACAAGAACCCTATTCATTTGCAACATTCGATTTTAAAAACTTCGTAAGTTATTCGAAATTTACGATTTTCTTAACATGGGAGAATAGGACAAAAAATCACTTAAACGTGCATTAAATGAAAACTTTTTACTGTAAAAATGTCAGACCAGTTTTAAAATATCAGTTTTGATGCCGGAATGAACATCAGTAACTATAAATATGCTACTTTGAAAATTTCGCAAGTTACTGGAAATTTACGAATTTCTTAATATGGCAGTATAGGGGAAAATTTCACATAAACGTATATTTTGAGAGATATTTTCATCGTAAAGATGTCAGACTACTTTTGAAACATTATTTAGGACACTGGCATGAATATTAATGACTATGAATTTTCCAATATATGAATAATTTTCCAATATATTCATGAATATCATAGACTATGATTTTTCCAATTTAAAAAATTCGTAAGTTATTTGGAATTTACGATTTATTTAACATGTCAGAATAAAGCAAAATTGAGCATAAACTTCCATTTTGAGGATCCTAAATACGTTAGACAACTTCAAAATTACGTTTATGATATTTGTTTGAACATGATTGAATACAAATATTCTAATAGGAAAATTTCGTAATTTACGATTTTATCAACATAGCGAAATTGTAAATTTTTCATATAAATATGAATTTGAGGATTATTGCATTGGAAATAGTAGCATGAAAACTAAACAACGCAATTGACCCCGATAAAATAAATTAATAGATTAGAATAAGATAAATATATCGAAGTGAACGGTGGATAGCCTATTAGGCGGGGATTTCATTCTGTCACTGTATTAAGCTTTGGTCAAATTGATTTCTTTTAAAATTATTGCCGAAACGTCAGTGGAGGCCCTCTGTTGAGACTCAAAACGGTTTTGGGCTGTGTCTGTCTGTCTGTCTCTCGTGCGATAGTGGCGGACAAAAAAGAGCTATTTACTTCAAATTTGGTACACATGTTCATGAGCCCCACGAAATCAGCTGTATAGTTTTTGGTATGTATTCCATTTGTAGTTCGTATACAGGGACACGCCAAAGTTTTTCTTATCATTACAGCCTATGGGAGAAATTTATATGTATCACGATAGCGGCCACAAAAATCACGCTATTGACTTGCAATTCGGTACACGTGTTCATGTGCCCCGCGAAATCTGCTGTATAGTTTTGGGTGTGTATTCCATTTGTAATTTGTGTACAGGGACACGCCAAAGTTTTTCTTATCATTATGGCCTATGGGAGGAATTTGTATGTACCGCGATAGCGGCCACAAAAATCACGCTATTGACTTGCAATTTGGTACACGTGTTCATGAGCCCAACGGAATCAGCTCAGCTGTATAGTTTTAGGTGTGTATTCCATTTGTAGTTCGTGTACAGGGACACGCCAAAGATTTTTTATGATTACGGCCTATGGGAAGAATCTGTATGTACCGCGATAGCCACCGCAAAAATCAAGCTGTTGACTTCCAATTTTTGCCGAAATGTGAATGGAGGCCCTCTGTTGAGACTCAAAAGGATTTTGGATTCCGTCTGTCTGTCTGTCTGTCATGCGATAGCGGCCGGAAAAAACATGCTATTGACTTGAAATTTTGTACACATGTTCATGATGCCCACGAAATTAGCTGTATAGTTTTCGGTGTGCATTCCATTTGTAAGTTCGTGTACAGGGACACGCCAAAGTTTTTTTTTTACCATTACGGCCTACGGGAAGAATTTGTATGTACCGCGATAGCGGCCCCCAAAATAACGCTATTGAGTTGCAATTTGGTACACATATTCATGAGCCCATTGAGCAAGCATTTGACGAAACTGATATAGATCTGAGACTGACCGCCTTGGCGAAAATAATGCTCCTTTTATACTTTTCTATCGAAAACAGACTGTTCTGGAAAATTCTCGTATCACATCAGCCAATGAGATTAGAGCTTCCATATTTGGTATATCCCTAATAAGGATTTTCTCGCCAAGATCGCCAAAAAAAATCGCCATGGAGGGAAATAGTCGCCAAATTTATTTCTTCCCTTATAGGAGCTTTTTAATGCGTTTTTAAAAGAAAATTTGGCTATTTTAACGCTAAAACGACTATAAAGGCACAAAATTTGCATTTTATCAACTTACTAAACCTCTTTGAAAGAATTTATACAAAAATAAATGCAATTATTTACAATTTCGTAACACTTTATATGATATACAAATAGGTATACAAAGAGAGATACAACGGGGGGGTTGAATGTATTTGATTTTGGTAATAAGTCGATCGAATCAATATATACTATTATATAATAAGGAATAAATAAAAATGACCTATTGAATAATGTCTGATGCAAATAGGACGTTGAGGCTCCTGATCTGCAGATCCACTAGTAATATGTCTCGCACTAGAAATTTCTGAGAACATAAATATGATAGGGAACTGAGCAGAGTCCACCTATGCCAACTAGTTTCCTTCCTTGTGTTTAAAAAAAATACTGTCTTATGTATTAAGGAGTTTAAAAATAAACTTAAATTGCTATCCTTTTGCTATGTTTAGTCTTAATTTGTTACGTGTTACCTGATATGCAAAATTTTTAAAAGGGTGCTTGAATAAGATTAGTACAAGAATTAAACTGTGATAGAAAACGGGAATGCACAGATCTACATATGAAAAAAATTTAAGCTTTGAAATATTTAATAATACCGAATAGATACCAGTTTACTTTCCAAAAGAATATTTAAAATTTATTATTTATAAACTATATATTTGGTAATTAATATTCGAATGTACATAAAATTTATAAAAAAAAAAATTACTTTGGAAACAACATGCTCAAACCGCTGTGTGACAAATTAGTTATTATTCTATAAAAATACGGCTAACCTAGAATGAAGTTCTTATTACCAGAATCTGCCAATGAATTAAATATAAAGCTTTGATCCAGGCTCATTTCGAGTCATTTATTAGGTTCATGGAACTATTTCTTTGGATTTTTATTTTCATGTATTCACTAATTTTATTTTATTTATTTATTTATTTATTTTTATTTTATTTTATTTTTTTTTTTTTTTTTTTGGGGGGGGGGGGTTAGTGCATCAATTCAAAATGAACAATTTTTGACCGATTTCAAAAAGAAAAATTCCTTGTTCCAATATAACCGCTTTTATTGGTTACGTGCTACTTCTGAACGTGCGTTTTTCGAACCGTGCGGTTTGCGAACAGATCTTACACCTGGCAGCTTATTCCTTCCCCATTTCAAAGTAAGGGGGTATCCTGCCAGAGAGCACATTCAACATTCCCTAATCGATCAAGGGTTTAGCTACTTTTGTTAAAAGCTGTCAGTAAAAAAAGCACGATTAAGTGGGACTGTGGAAGTCCATCTTTCTCATTTTTATTTGAGTATGCCCGCCCCCTCTTTCATTAAAGATATATTGGTAGCGAAAGCGAACGAACAGCTTTTAGGCAATCTCTCATTTTTGTAGATCTTTTAAATTTCTGTTAATATTTAAACATGATTACATTGTGTATATGGATAAATGTATATGGATGCTATTAATCTGTATGAAAATACGTTGTGTGTGTGTATATATATGTATAGATTGCGTGTGTATGTGAAATTTTTTTACATCGTAATAGTGAAATTAGATATTTCAATTATAAAATTATTGTTAAAAATATAAATGTACCAGGGTAAAGACCCCTCTTTGTGTTTATTTCTATGACTGACATACACTGATTCACAAGGGCGGGGAGGGAAGGGGGGAAGCAGATTTTTTCCTAATCCTTTTATAGTTGACTATATTCATACAAGAAAAAAAATGTGACATATTTATTACTTTTATAAATAATCTCTCGGAAGAAAATAGTATTATTTGCATATGTATATTGTATAAAAGGTCCTCATATATAACGCCTTTTTTTATACATGTGTGTGTTGCACATTAATTTTTATTTATTTATACATTATTTTTATTTATTTACATCAAGTTAATTTTTATTTATTTACATCAAGTACTGACTTATTACAATAATCATACATTATCAAGGAAGACTTGAATTAATAAATATTTGCATTTAGAAATAAAGCCTTTTACAAGGAAAAATATAATGAAAAATTTATTATGAGTTGTACCTGAGATATTGATAGATGAGTTTATATAAAATAAACGTAAACAAAATATGACAGAAAACAATAATCACTAGAAGAATAATAAGGAGCATAAGCCACAACGGCTTATAAAAAATAAGCAAGAAATAAAATTTAATGAGGAATCTTTGAAAGGTTTGATTAATTAACATGGTAATTAAATTATCATAATGTAAATGAGATTTAAGACTATCTGCAAGTTCAGAAGTATTAAGGATATTAAAAAATTAGGCAACATGTTATATTGTATTATTATAGACATTTATTAAAATGAATTTCAATTTGATTTAATAATTTAACTATTATCTTAAACATCTTAATTAATAACCTTACTTTTTAAACAATACAATTATTGTGATGTTATTTTAAACTCATGTTATACATGAATTATATTTCTAACCTTTATATTAAAATTAAAATAGTTACTATTTAAATCCATAAATGTTGCATAATAGTGTTAATAATTTATTATTATTATTATTATTTTATGCTGTTATACTTGTTTCAAATTTGTTATCAGGGGGTTGGCAGGTTTTTGACCCATGATAATTTTTGACGGTTTAAACCATGGTTAAAACCGGCATGTCAAAAACCTCCTTGTCAAAAACCTATATTTATAATTTAATTGTCATGTAAAAACTTAGTTTAATAATATACAGTTTATAAAAATTTTTTGAAAAGTAAATAGATTGATGTTCTTTGAAAAACACATTATTACAGCATTTTGATTAATGTAAAAATAAATATGAATAACAACATTTATGATAAACAAAATTATTTTTAAATTTTATTATGAATTAGTTTTATGTTCATTCAAAATATGCTGCAATACTTTTATATATTACTACGCAATTTATTTATAATGTAACTTATCCGTGAGATGAGGTAGCGTCAAAAGGAGAATATCACAGCCTTAAAATACAATTATTTATTTTTAAATACAATTAATCGTAATCTAGAATATATGTAATGAAGGTTCAACAGTAAAATAGGTGATGAGTCCATAAAACTACTGAGAGTTCTAAACTAGTTAGTTATGCACAAATAAATGTCGCCTGCCTTTACAAGGCAAAGTATCAGATATCGAAGAAAAAACTTCGAACCTCAGCTCGTACACCACTTAATTCCTCTCTCTGTCTTCTCTCCCTTCTCAAGAAGACTTGGTTTTTGGAGGGGGGGTGACATTGTCCTGTCTTTTAGAAGGAGGTTATCCGTTGATCTCTCATTTGCTAATTTGTGGCGCCAAGGTGGTAAAATCCGTCCCATGCAATCCCTCGCTCAACATTTCTCCGGGAAATGCAACACATGTCAAGGCGTTTACAGGGCGGCTATCCTTTTGTTAAATGTCAAAATCGTCGACTTTCAGTCTACTCCGTTTGTTCGAAACATCACAGCTTGAAACATTACAATAACTATGCTTAATATAGTATATGTAAAACTTAGTTAGGGGATACTTTAAAAATAGTTGGTTTCAATAACATAATATTTGAAAGTACGTTTTGAAAGGTAAACATATTAATGTTTTGGGAGAAACCTTATTATAACGTTTTTATTAATATATTATATATATATATATATAAAAAAACTTTAGGCTTTTAAAAAATCATGATTTATAAATCATTAATAGATCATTTTGATTGATAAATAATTTTATTTGCAATACAACATTGTATATTTCAATTTTTTTAGTATTGTGCTATTAGCATTATATATTTAACCAGTAAAATATACTGCTCGACATTGAAAATGCAACACCAAGAAGGAATGATAATGACGGAATGAAATTTGTTGGACAAATACATTATAGTGGGAAGCACAACTGATTAAAATTTCAGGAAATTTGGAGCAATATAAACTGAGAAAACAGTACATAAAGCAGCGACCTCTGTGAGCAATAATAGCACATATCTGCTTAGGCATTGAATCGAACAGCGATTGGATGACATGTACGGGTAGAGCACTTCATGAAGCTTGAACACGATGACACAATTCATCGATCGAAGTTACTGGTGAGTGGTGGAGGGGGGGCCAGTCGCTTTTCAATGATTAAACAGTCATTTTCATTGGTGCGAGATCAGGAGAACGCGCTGGCCAGAGCAACAGTCAAACACATTCTGTATCAAATAAGGTCCGGACAATACAAACAACTTGCGGTCGTGCATTATCTTGCTTAAATTTTGCGCTACGGAGGCCTCAAAAACAGGGCAGAGGGGAGGGCCTTAACTCATCAGAAATTTAATGGCCGCTGTTCAGAGTGCCAGGAATACGAACATGAAGTAATCGAGACGTGTATCGAATGGGAACCCATAACATCATTGCAAATGGTGGACAGTATGATGATGTCGAATCCCAGCTGGCAATGTGCATTATTCATAATGCCGTTAAATACGGATAAGGCAATCTTGATGCTGTAAACAGGATTGTGATTTGTCTGAAAAGTGACTTCACGCCATTCCTGCGTCCAGGTTCATCGTTGATCACACATTAATGTCGCCCATATCAGTGATGCAGTTTTGAGGGTAATCAGAATTTTAGTAGCCGCATACTGAGTCACCACCTGGATTGATGGTATGTTGTACCATCGGATACACGTCCCGGTCACCTCTTGTTTTCATTCCCGCCACTCTGAATACCAGCCATTACATTTCTGACGAGTTAAGGCCCATAGCTCTGCTCTATGAAGCGCAACATTTAAGCAGGAGAATGCACGATCGCAAGTTGTCCATATTGTCTGGACCTTCATTGATGCTGAATGTGTTCGGCTGTTGCTCTGGCCAGCGCGTTCTCCTGATCTCTCACCAATGAAAAATGACTGTTTAATCATTGAAAAGTGACTGGCCCCCCCACCACTCACCAGTAACTTCGATCGAGGAATTGTGGCATCGTGTTAAAACTTAATGAAGTGCTCTACCCGTATATGTCCTCCAATCGCTGTTTGATTCAATGCCTAGGCAGATATGTGTTGTTATTGCTCACAGAGGTCGCTGCTTTACGTACTGTTTACTCAGAACATATTACTCCAAATTTCCTGAAATTTTAATCAATTGTTCTTCCCACTATAATGTATGTGTCCAAAAAATTTCATTCCGTTATTATCATTCCTTCTTGGTGTTGCATTTTCAATGTCGAGCAGTGTAAAAATGCATAGCCTAATATTTTGCATTTAAATATTTTATAGAAAAATATAACTTTTTTTTTTAATAACTGCTGATATTGCAAATTTTTAAGAAAAAGCAATAATTCTGAATGTTAAACAAGCTTGAATTGTGTCCGAAATTCTTATAATTACCGTGAGATAAGAGAAATAAGAATGCTTTCTGGACATGTATAAATTGTAATAAAATTATTATTTACTCCTACAGATTTTTTAAAAAATTATTATTCTGAGCTGTAGAGCCCACCAGCTGCCAAGCGGTTCTACACTCAAAGCTGGAAGACGAGAGATGCCAGATTCGATCCCAGGGCGTGCTCGTCGTTCTAATCATTAAGAGTTTTTTGTGGTTTTCTCCGAAATTTTTATTTATTTATTTATTAACTTTAATCATTCATAGAATATATATGTATATATAAAGTACTTAAAAATGGATTCTTCCTATTAGAAGATCAAACAAACCAATTTAAAAATTAAAAATTTTAATTTTCAATAAAAAAAATAGTTTTTAAGTATATATATATATATATATAAATTGTTATATAAATGTATAACTGGTTATAATATATAACCAGTTATAATTATATAAATATATAACTGGTTTGACCCATGGGTACTATTGTTGTCACATGTCTTGCCGCCTGCCTCCTTCTTTCCTTTCTTGGGTTTCTTAGATTGTTTTTTCATGGATTTCGATATAGTTTGTGGTTTTAAGTTGGGATTTGTTGTATTGATTTGTTTTGCGGGCTGTTGGTTGATGGATCTGGATTCTTTGAGTTTGTGTATTTCATCCCCTGAGAAAAAGAGAAAGAAAAAAAAAATTCATTTTTCTGGACTTCTCAAAATTTTTTTTAATCTTGTTGGTCATTGGTGTTTCAGTGATCTTGTGTCTGTTGCTTGGCTTCTACTGTACTTGATGGAACATCATTGCTATAAATATATATATGTGTGTGTGTGTGTGTATTTATTTAAATTTCTTGCTATAATCTTTCATTAATAAAACCATTTTTACATTTAAAGTATTTTGATATATATTAAAAGCAACGACATACATTCATTTGTACATAAAATGAACAGAAGTCATATTTAAATCTTATATCAGAAATTTAAAAGATCTTCCAAAAATTAGAGACTACCTAAAAGCTGTTAATTTTCTTCTGGTAAGTTTATCTTGAATGAGGGAGTAGACGTATGCAAAAAATAAAAATCAGGCTGACGGTGGTTATGTATAAAAGCAATAAATGTGTCACATTTTTCTTTTTTTGTATGTTCTATTTATTCATCTGTAACGGGGAGAAGAAAACATCTGACACCGTCTCTCAGTGCATGTCAGTCATAGAAATGAGCACTGGAAGGGAGGGGGGTCATTACACAGATATATTTATTAGCAATAACTTTAAAAATAAAATACCTAATTTTGCAATTACGATATAAAAAATTATGTTTCATACACACAATATATATGTTACCGTTAAAGCTTGAAATCCGTTAATGTGCAGATTACCTAGCTAATCTGCAGATTAACTAAAATGACCCGTTAAAGTGTGGAATCAAGAGTTTTCCGCATTTTAACTAGGTAATCTGCACATTAGCGGCTTCTCAGTCGATAAAGTTCAAATGTTTGTTTCGAGCCTACATTTTTTTTACATTCACTATGACGTTAAACAGTCATGTGATACAGCTACGTGAATAACAGATAAGTCTGTGATGCGATTGACCTTCAAACACAAACTAAAACTTTTATCCCTTCTGCTCCGCTATGATAAACAGTAAACGCAAAACGTGGAGCATCGAAGCTATGATATTAGGTTTCTTATTATGACCAACACAAAATTTAAAGTAACAAGTAAGTTATAATAGTTTTGATTCTATTTCTTCTCTTTCTTAATTCTGTCAATATAAGACTGATAAGGGTCTGCATTTTATTAATGAAATCTAATCTTGATTAAAAGCTCTCTCTCGTGAAACTTCATTTTGAATTATGAATATTGAATTTACATTACAGTAATTATTTTCTCCCGAAATAAAACTATTAAACCACAACTTTTTAAAACTAATTTACTTTAAAATTGATTTAAATTACTATTACTTACTGAAAAAAAAAATATATATATATATTAATTTTTAACTCTGAAAAATATGGCATTCAATATTATGGCATTATTTAATAAATACTTAAAATGAAATTTTCATGCATTTTTTAGCATTTCATTACATTTTTTTTTTTGTTTTTGTTTTTGTTTGTTTCTTTTAATTTCAAGTTTCTTTTATATATTTTATATATCATGATTATATTTTTATTTTTAATTTTGTTCGCTTTTTCAGATAATTTCGTTATAGTTTATCAGATAAAATGTGTCATTTTTTTTTTTTTTTTTTTTTTTTTTTTTGTAAAATTAATATATTTGCTAAACTTGTTCAGATATATGTATGCTGCAAAATATAGTTTAATAAAGCATTGGAAAACTGTCATTTTAATTTTCGTGCGTTCTAAAAATTATTAAAGCAGTTTTAATTATTTGAAGTACTTCTTAAAATGCTTCTGATTTGTCTAATTTAATATTTCTTTAGCGAATTAAAAATTGGTGCATAACTTAAAAATAGAAATAGCAATATAAGTTGTTAATAAAACATATTTTTTTTTTAATTGTTAAATATTTTTAAAGAAATCGTTACTGTATTACAATTCTACATTCATTTATAAAATAGAATTTACTGAAAGCTATTAAAGCTATTATATTTCATATTAAAAATGCATAACATCTTAAAACTTATATTGACAGAATAAAAAAGATGAAATAAATAAAACAAATATATCTTTAAAAGATATAAAAATTAAAACACATACAGATTAAAATATGTAAAGAAAGAAAGAAAAGAAAACTATAGTACGACCACGTTTCCTACGACTAGCAGTGAGGCCGAGTCCAAAAGTTTAGAGGGATGCAAAATTGGCCGAGAGATAGTTATTTGGCAAACATCCAGGTATTCGGTGTTCCCTTATCGCTTGTTTTCTCTCAGTCACCCCTATCTCAACACTGGACTCGTTCAATCCGCACTTGCGCAGAAGCTTCCATGGTCGCAAAAAATGTGGTTAAAGAAAAATCTTTTTTCTTTTCCCCGAATGAAAAAAAAAACAAATACAACACAGCGTGCTGTAAAATTACACCACCAGATATGTTATTTTCACTTTAACGAGTGCCGAGGAGTAGTTAATGTGCAGATTATCTAGGTAATTCGCAGATTACCAAGGTAATTTGAGAAATGAAACAATTTTCCTCACTTTAACGGATCACCCTAGTTAATGTGCAGATTACTTAGCTAATCTGCAGATGTAACATATATATGTGTGTGTGTGTGTATCCGAGCACCACTCGTATACTTAAATAAACTCCAAATAGCAGTATTAAGCAAACAACAGTAGTAAGTCCAAACAATATTACACAAATGCACCTAATTTAATTGTTAAAAATTATATATACGAGTATATATATTAGAATATTTTATTAAATAGCTTTTTTAACTAATTTTTCTAATTATAAAAATCCTTATATCTATCTACCTATACATATATATAAACTTTTAATATTAAAATGATTTTAAAACAGATTCTTTTTCCCACCATTAAAAACATTACCATTAAGTAATCTCAATCAATTAATTAGATAGATATATATATATATATATATATATATATATATATATATATATATATATATATTATTATTATTAATTGAGTTGTTTTTCTAATCGTTTTAGTTAATTTTTTAAAAACTGGTTTTATTTATTTAATTTAATTTTTAATCACTCATAGATTTTTTTTTTTTTTTTTTTTTTTTTTTTGTAATTAAAAGTATTTAAAAATTGAGTTTTCAATTAAAAGCTCAAATAGTTCTTTTAAACAAATTAAGTATTAAAAATTTTCACCTTTGATGAATAAAGTAGTTTTTAATAATATTTTTTTAAAATACTTTATTTCTATAATCTTTCATAGAATATTTATATATATATATATATATGTATACACACACACAAAATGTTTTGTATACAGATTGAAAGCATCCATACACATTTATCAGCGCATATAACGAGCAGTAATCATGTTTAAATCACAGGCGAAATTTAAGTGATCTTATCAGCTTATCTATAACCAGAGATGCGACATACCCAAATAAAAATGAGAATGGCTGACTTTCAAAGTGCGAATTATTCATTTTTCTTCCTGACAACTTCTAACAAAAACAGTTAATCCAATTCATCGATTAGGGGAGGGAATTTTGGCTCTCTGGGACGGAAAAGGAGCAAGGGAAAGCTAACAGGTGTTCTATTCGGACAACGCACGATATTCCTCTTGTTAAGATTACTTAATAGTATTCAGGTTTTCACGGTGTTGGTGCTTGGGAATAAGGTCGATTGACTGCTCTAGGGTCCTAGACCTGAGAGGGAGTGCCTTTTGTGAGAACTTTCTGAAGGGTTCTAGACCGTATTTACTCAAGTTTCGGGGAAAACTCTGAACGGCTGGGCTGACGAGCGCGATCTGGGACCAAACACAGCACCTCAAGTCTACCAGCTTTGAGCGCAGAACCGCTCGGCCGTTGGTGGACTTCATGTTTTAATAGAAAAATAAATAAATACCTTTTTTTGAAAATACTTTTAATATTAAAAGTACATATGATATATATATATATGAATGAATGATTATAAAGAAAAGCCAGTTTAAAAAAAGTAATAGTAATGAAAAAAAAAAAAAAAAAACTAATTTATGCATTAAAAATTTATCTTTTAACAATTAAATCAAGTGCGATTGCTTAATACTATTGTTTGGACATTGAATTTAAAAGTTTATTTAAGTATCTGAGCGGTTCGGCGGTTCTCGATGCTAGTAGACTGTAAGTGTCTGGTTCGGTCCCAAGTCATGTTCGTCGACAAAGCCGTTGGGAGTTTTCCATGTTTTTTTTTCGAAATTTGCACAAGTACAAGATAGGGGCCCTTAGGTTCCCCTAATCCCACCATAGAAAGCCTTTCAAGCAGGCGTAGGACACTCGCGTTATTAACCGGCTTTAACACTTACACAATCACTGCACAAAAATATTTTTTACTATAAAACGATTTCTTTCCTATAAATGATAAAATATCTAAATTTAAAATATCTATCTATATATCTAAAAAATCATTTATAACAATATATTTTGATTAAAAATTAATTTAATTATTTTTTTATATATATAATTAAATTAGTTGAGATTGTTTAATACTATTGATTGGGCATTTAAATAAAAATTCTGTATTAAAATGTTCTTAAACAGAAAAAGATTTTTTGCTATCATTAATCACAGAAATTTTGATCTCATTAAAATTATTTAATTGCAAATATTCAATTGAAAAACTAATTTATTTAAAATATACATTTTGATATACAAATTTGATGAGATCGCTTGAATGTTAACTTTGGGGATTTTAATTGTGAAACTTATTTTAAAATATTTTTAACATAATTTTTTTTTTTTTTTTTTTTTTTTGTGTGTGTGTGTGTGAGAGAGAGAGAGAGAGAGAGAAAAGAGAGAATATAATTTTTTTAAATTAATTTAATAAAATATTTTAATTGGTAATAATTTATTTATTAAAAATAGAATTTCTTTTAATTAATAAATTAGTTAAGGTTGCTTAAAATTACTCTTTGGGCTTTAACAGAAATAATCAATTTCAAAACAAATTTAAATATGAAAAAGTTTCTTATTAATGATTATCGAAAAAAAGCGCTAATTACATTAATCCTTATAATCTATGTGAGGTATATATTTAAAGGACAGTTTGATAGCTTTATACTAAATGCGATGTAGCGAAATTAATATACATTTTTGATGCATACAAAACAACGTTTTATAAATACAAAATAATTTTTGATAGATAGAGTAGTTTTTAATAATAATTATCATTATTTTAAAAATACTGTTTTCTATAATCTTTAACAGGATGTATACATACATATTGTTACAATATTGTAAATAATTGTGTGTATTTTTGTATAAATTCTTTCAAGGAGGCTTAGTAACTTGATAAAGTGCTAATTTTGTGTATTTCTAGTCGTTTTAGCGTTAAAATAGCCTTATTTTTCCTTAAAAACGCATTAAAAAGCCCAATAAGGCAGGTAATGGATTTGGCGACATTTTCCCACCTTGGCGATTTTTTGGCGACCTTGGGGAGAAAATCCTTATTAGGGATATACCAAATATGGAAGCTCTAATCTCATTGGCTGATGAGATACGGAAATTTCTGGAACTTTCCACACTTTTCTACAGGGGTATATAAAGGCTGTTTTCTTCGCCAAGGCTAGTTCAGTTCAGTCTAAGATCAGCCTTTTGTCAATGCGGAATTGCTTTGAGCTTCTTTGGAAGAGACTTACTTTATGTGTTATTGCTATACAGTTTGTACTGTGGATTTGCTATTGACAGCTGTTGTTTAAGTTGTGTTTACTGGTTGAATTGAAGCTAATACTTGGTTTATAGACCTGTATTTTTCTGGAACTTTCTGTGAATAAATTACTGAATTTTTGTAAGTTTCGTCTTTCATTCTCGGACAACTCACGAACCCCCAAGCACGCAACATTTCTGGTGTCAGATGTGGGGTTGTCTGTGAATGGTGATAACTAGAGCTATGGAGCAGGAAATGAAGAAACTTCTAGAAAGCTGGACAGGAAAAGATGGAAACCGGATCTATAGAGAAAATAGAAACCGGACAAAAAGAACTGAAAAACGGCTTGACTGAAGAAATGAAGGAAATGAAAGCAGTTCAGGAAAAGATGGAAGCCAGTTTGATCGAAGAAATGAAATCTAATCAAGACGAGGTGAAGAGAGAGCTTTCAACGGTGAAAGAATCAATCAAGGGTAAATTAACGATGATGGAAAATAGAATGGTTGGAATAGAAGAGAAAGGTATAAAGATAGAAGAAAATTTTAAAGAGAAAATTTTGAAAACAGGAGAAAGTTTTGGAGAGAAAGCTATGAAGATAGAAGAAAATGTTATGAAGGTTGAAGAGAGTGTTACGAGGATAGAACGGAGTTTCGAGGAGAAAGTTAAAGAAAATTTTGATCAAGAACTGAAAGGAAGGTTTTTAGAGATAGAAGGTAAACTGAAGAGAATAGAAGAAGATCTGAGGAGAAAAGTGGAAGAAAAGTTAGAATGCATGCCCCAGGAAACTGAAAAGAAAGAGAGAAGAATCCAGAATCAGGAAATTATTAAGCTATCTACCTACGATGGCAGTTCCTCCTGGCATGTATATAAGACGCAGTTTTCCATCGTAGCTGAAGCTAACGGCTGCGACTCTACCGCCAAGTCAGTCCACTTAGCAGCAGCATTACGGGGATATGCAGCCGAGATACTGAGAAATATTTCTAAAGAAGAAAGGAACGACTTCGAGGCCCTGACTAGATCACTGGAGCTACGATTCGGAGAGAAAAGTTCTAAGGACTATAGTCGCCTCCAGCTAAAATCTCGTTACAAGAAAACGGCCGAAAGTTTGCAAGACCTGGCAGCAGACATTCAGAGACTGTCACACCTAGCATTCTCAGACTGTCATGCTGACACTCGAAACGACTTAGCTCTTCAGTACTTTATCGATGCTGTTCGTGATCCAGAAATTCAAAAAGCGCTGAGACTCTCCAACATCAGAGACGTAGAATCAGCTTTCGGCTATTCACTTAGGATAGAGGCAGCCCAACAAGCCCACTGCAAAGACCGCCATACCATAAGAGCAGTCTCATTAAAAGATACGCCAGCTGATGAAAATGAAATGAAGAGAAGTCTCACAGAGATCCTACAGAGATTGCGCAGCCTGGAAAATAATAAGGAAATAAAGGATCGGAAGATAAAGTGTTGGGGCTGTGGAGGGGATGGTCATGTAAAGAGGAACTGCCCTGTACGACCAACTAAAGGAAATCACCCTGCTTCACCATCACTGCAGGGAAACTAGGAGAAGGCCATCTCGCGGGGCGGAGGTTGCCTGAAATTAAAGAGCCCCAGTTTACAGTATTTCATGTTTCATCGATGAGTGGTGGCGGTAATTTACTTTACGTCTATGGCCAAGTTAATTACACCACTTGCAGGATGATTCTGGACACGGGAGCCAACGTGACCATCATTAGAACGGATTTGGCTCAAGAACTAAAAGAGAAGATCATCTGGACGCCGCCCTGTGTTAAACTCCAGACTGTGACCGGAGAAGAAATCAAAATATATGAAAAATGAACTTGACCATCACTTTTGGGAATGCCAGTTACCATCATATGGCATATGTGGCTGATATAAGAGATCCTCTAATCATTGGAATTGATTTTCTGAGAAAATTTAACTTTAAATTGGACTTCAAGAATAATGAACTGCATTCGAGTTCGGAAGACATAGCTGTATTCAACACTGAAAATCAAGACATTCAGCCAATTTGCCAGATAACAGCCAAGTCTGAAATTTCCATCTCTCCACACACAGAGACAAGAGTTTCAGGAACACCTCCTGCCAAGCAATTCTTCCGCTATGGACTGATTGAATACCCGAATATAGACAATAGCCCAAGAGGAGTTCTGGTAGCTTCACCTCTAGTTGATCTCTCAAAGAGTACTATTCCTGTGAGAGTGGCAAACATCAGCGATAAGGTCCGGACAGTGAAGAAGAAGTGGGTGTTAGCAACCTGCACTCCTGTTACATGCATCAACCGCCCCACGCAATCAACCGCATCCAAGTCTTCTGAGCAATTAACAACGGAACAACTCAAGAATGCAGAATTACGAAGTGAGCAGAGGTGTGCTGTGGAGAAGCTACTCCAAGAATTTAAAGATCTTTTTTCACGAACACCTGAAGACGTCGGGCGAACGAACATCACCCAGCACAGAATTGATACAGGAAATCATCCTCCAATCAAACAACATCCAAGAAGACTTCCATTTGCTAAACAGGAAGAGGTCACTGAACTTCTAAATGAAATGCAGCACAATGACGTCATCGTCCTTGGGCCTCTCCCATAGTACTGGCGCGAAAAAAGGATGGTTCAACAAGATTTTAAGTGGATTATCGTCGTTTGAATGACATCACGAAGAAAGACAGTTACCCTCTTCCCAGAATTGACGACACATTACACACACTCTCTGGCAGTAAATGGTTCTCGACTTTGGATCTGAAGAGCGGTTACTGGCAAGTAGAATTACATCCTGATGATCGTGAGAAGGCTGCATTCACCACGGGACAAGGACAGTGGCAATTTAAAGTTATGCCATTCGGATTATGTAATGCACCTGCCACCTTTGAACGCCTGATGGAGACAGTGCTAAAAGGACTTTCCTATGAAGCCTGTCTGGTGTATTTGGATGATATTATCATTGTGCGGCGCACCTTTGAAGACCATCTACGAAACATCCGAAAGGTGCTGGAGAAACTCAGAATGGCTAACCTCAAATTGAATCCAGGCAAGTGTAACTTGTTCCGTCGTGAAGTGAGCTACCTCGGCCATATCATCTCTGCCGAAGGTGTGAGAACTGATCCTCTGCAGTCGAGAACTGGAGTCGCCCTGAAAATGTACACCAACTACGAAGTTTCCTGGGGTTAAGCACTTACTACAGGAAGTTTGTCAAGGGTTTCTCAAATCTTGCCAGACCACTCCACAAGCTGACGGAAGCCAAACAGAAGCTCCTGTGGACAGATGAATGTGAAAAAGCGTTCAAGCGACTTAAAGAGGCCTTAACATCAGCGCCTATCTTGACGTATCGACAGCCCGACAGACACTTCATACTTGATACGGATGCCAGCCATGAGAATGTCGGTGTTGTTCTGTCGCATTAAATTGATGGGCAAGAACATATCATTGCCTATTGGAGAAAATGCCTGTCTAAACCAGAGCGAAATTACTGTACCACCAGGAAAGAGCTACTCGCCATCGTAAAAGCCATAGAACATTTCCGTCATTACCTCTATGGCAGAAGATTCCTGTTCCGGACTGACCATGCATCTTTTACGTGGTTGCTCCAGTTCAAGAACCCAGAAGGACATATTGCCAGGTGGATACAACGCCTCCAGGAATGTGACTTCCAGATACGTCATCGTAAAGGGACTCTACATGGTAATGCAGATGCCTTGTCACGGAGGCCCTGCTCGGAAAGCTGCAAGTACTGCCCTAGAGCCGAACAGAAATACCTGCCGATAAATCCGGTTGCCTGCCAAGTTACTGTCTCAACACCATCAGAACAAGATCCCGATCCATGGAGTGACGAAGAACTTAGACAAGCCCAGTTGGAAGATCCTGACATAAAGCCAATATTACAGCAGAAGAAGACGACCAGCAACAGACCTACCTGGCAGGACATTTCCAGATTTACTCCCATTACGAAAAGTTATTGGGCACTTTGGGATTCTCTTCATATCAGATACGGTGTATTATACAGAAAGTGGGAGTCTGATGATGGGAAAAGCTTCAGATGGCAGATTGTGTTACCAAGATAAAAAATTCCAGCTGTTTTAGAACAACTGCATAGTAGCTCTACCGGAGGCCATTTTGGGGTAATGAAGACTCTGCAGAAAGTTCGGGAACGCTTCTACTGGTGCAAGACAAGGGTGGATGTGGAGAAATGTAAATCATGTGATGTTTGTGCGGCACGTAAAGGCCCGCAGAAACGAAGTCGAGGAAGACTGCAACGGTATAACATGGGAGCACCATTTGAACGGATTGCACTCGATATCTTGGGTCCTTTGCCAAGGACCTCCAGTGGAAATAAATACATCCTCGTCGTGATGGACTATTTCACCAAGTGGCCTGAGGCATATCCCATCCCAGATCAAGAGGCATGCACAGTCGCAGAGGTCCTAGTGCAGCAATGGGTGTCAAGGTATGGCACGCCCCTACAACTTCATACCGACCAAGGTACGAACTTTACCTCTGCTGTTTTCAAATTACTGTGTCAACTACTCGGCATAGACAAAACCCAGACAACACCCTTACATCCCCAGTCGGACGGTATGGTCGAGAGGATCCTGAATAACCTCTCTCTTCTAGTATCAAGGAACCAGCAAGATTGGGACTTGAAGTTGCCATTGTTGCTGCTGGCTTATCGAAGTGCTGTGCATGAAATCACCGGCTATAATCCAGCTCAGATGCTGTTTGGACGTGAACTTCGTCTCCCATGTGATCTCCTGTTTGGTTGTCCACCCGATTCGCCTTCATCGCCCGAGGAGTACATCCAAGGTCTCCAGGCACGATTTGAGGACGTTCATAACTTTGCTCGGGAGCGGATTCACATGGCAACGGAGAAAATGAAGACAAGGTACGATCCAAGGCTACACAACATGAGTTCCCGGAACGAGACAAGGTCCGGTTGTGGAATCCTGTTCGACGCAAAATACTCTCTCCCAAGTTACAGTGTAACTGGGAAGGACCGTACACAGTCTTTAAAAGGCTGAATGATGTAGTGGTGCGGATCACTAAAACGCCTTCATTTCATCAAAACCGAAGGTGGTGCACTATAACAGGCTAGCCAAGTACCACAATTAACGGTAATATTAAAATTTAAAATGTAAATACTGGTAAAATTTGCGAATGCGTACTGTAAATATTTGTATATAAATATTTGTACATATTTCTGAATTTTGTAAATATTTGTCACTTGATTTCTATTTCTATTTTATCGTTATGTGCAACTTAGTTTTTGTATTTTAGCTTGTGTAAATTTGTTTAGTTTCGCCTCTTGACCAAGGGTTGCACTGCCCTAGACGTGCAGTCCTTGGGAGGGGGCAGTGTTACAAAATTGTAAATAATTGTGTGTATTTTTGTATAAATTCTTTCAAAGAGGCTTGATAAAGTGCTAATTTTGTGCATTTCTAGTCGTTTTAGTGTTTAAATAGCCTTATTTTCCTTAAAAAACGCATTCAAAAGCCCCAATAAGAGGTAATGGATTTGGCGCAAAATTTGGCAACTTTTTCCCACCTTGGCGATTTTTTTGCGACCTTGGGGAGAAAATCCTTATTAGGGATATACCAAATATGGAAGCTCTAATCTCATTCGCTAACGAGATACGGCAATTTCTGGAACTTGCCACACTTTTTTACAGGGGTATATAAAGGCTGTTTTCTTCGCCAAGGCTAGTTCAGTTCAGTCTGAGATCAGCTTCTGTCAATGTTGCATTGCATTGAACCTGTTTGGAAGACTTGTTTTATGTGTTATTGCTATACAGTTTGTACTGTGGATTTGCTATTGACAGCTGTTGTTTAAGCTGTGTTTACTGGTTGAATTGAAGCTGATACTTGGTTTATAGACCTGTATTTTTCTGGAACTTTCTGTGAATAAATTACTGAATTTTTGTAAGTTTCGCCTTTCATTCTAGGACAACTCACGAACCCCCAAGTACGCAACAATATATATATATATATATATATATATATATATATATATATATACAAAGTATTTTGATACAAATTATTTTAGGAATTCTAAATTAAAAATACTAAAGAAGAAAGCATCCTAATTCCTCTATCAGCTTATCTATAACCAGAGAGGGTCATACCTAAATAAAAATGAGAATGGCAGACTTGAGTCTGAATTAGTCATTTTTCTTCCTGACAACTTCTAACAAAAACAGTTAATCCCTTTAATCAAATTAAGGGAAGCGAATTGCCCTCTCCGGTGTCGTCCAACTGCGGCCCGACATATCAGGTGTTTCAATTTCTTCTTCCCCACCTATACCAACTGCGGCAGCCTTTTTTAATCCCTTATGTCAACTGCGTCCGCTGAAAATATCGTCAAGTGCGACAAATCGCCAAATAAGAAGAATAAAATTGTATTAGTAATATTTCAGCATGAAAAACTTGATAAATCTCTTACTTTATTAACTTTTATATCAAACTTATAGATATTTTAAACCTTTAATGCATGTCTATGTAAAAATTTGCAAAAAACATTATTTTTGTTATATTTTTATTCTGTTTTAATTTTAGTAATATTTCATCATAAAAGTCTTGATAAATCTCGTACTTTAATAACTTTTATATCAAATTTATAGAGATTTGAAATTTTTAATGCATTTCTACGTAACAATTTGCAAAAAAATATTATTTTTGTTTTATTTTTATTATTTTTGAATTTTAACACTAAAAATAGATAATGTTATCAAGAACTGCAGGTTAAAAAAAATAATATAGCTAATAACTTCTTCTACTGTACACTGGTGTGCAAAATTAAAGCAATAATTTGTTTTCTTCTTTTGCGCGTAATTTTTAAACAAATGAACACAATGAAGATTCATATACTTGCATGTGTTAGAATTAAACCAGATTTTTCTTCCTTATTTTCTTTCTTTTTTTCGCATGTGTATAACTTTTTAAAAAATATACATACAAACATGAAAACTGGTTCGTTAATATATATATATATATATATATATATATCGACATTTTTATTATCATGGTGAAGTTCATAGTTTAGAAATTAGTAATTATATTTAAAAAAAAAAAAAAAAAAAAAAAAAAAAAGTGAATATAGAAAGAAAAATCAGGATTAAGTTTGACATTTAAGGCATGTGCGTCTTGACCTAACTGTAATGCATCCTTACCACTATTTTTCCTTTTCTTTTTAAAATTTTTAATTTTTTCCAAAGCTTATGTTTGAAAAAATTAAATAATTATTAGTTTAAAAATTATTACTTATGCTAAAGTTATATAAAATTCGATTAATGATATGATAATTAACATGCCATTGAAATTTTATGCCCATATGTTGACTTGTTTAAAAGTTATGCGTAAAAGAAGAAAATGTGAAAGGAGGTTGTTCCTTTAATTTTGAACAACAGTGTATATAGCACATTAAAACCTATCACTTAAGTTTTTTTTTTTTTTTTTTTTTTTTTTTTTTTTTATGAATATTAGGGGAATGGTGGACGTTAAAAATCAAAATTTTTATTTTTATCTTTGAATTGTGAAAGTTTTCATATATATATATATCGAAATGAATCAGCATTAAGTATATTAAAATTTCTCTAAAACGTTTACTTAAAAAAACTAGTATGTTGTGGCCATCACATGACTTTCTTCTATATTTTCCTATACAAATTCACTATTTCAAAAAATTATCTTCCATGATAATGCAGACGATTTCAATATTAGAGAAATTTTATAACACTAAATATCCAAAAAAAGTCAATTTTATTCTCAATATTACATAGGGGATTTTTTTTTTTTTTTGTTGTTGTTGTTGTTAAAAATGAAAAAAATCGATAACTTTATTTTAAATTATCACAGATCGATGGTTCAACCATTCGTTTCAAAGGTATTGGCGAGCTCTTTTGAAAGATAGCCATAATTAAATTTACCCTCTAATATGTATATGTCAAGGTGTCGCTACATACCAACTTGTATGAAATTCTGTGCAGTAGTTCTTGAGATACAGTTGCCACAAAATTTTGTCACACACACACACAGACAGACAGTTTCTAAAAATGGTCAAATTGTGTTCTACAGCTCTCAAAACGTGTAAATCAATCAAAAACCCTAAGTCGAAATTTTTACGAATTGCTAAATAAATTTTAAGTTAATTTTTTTTTCTGTTTAAATGCTGAAAATTTACGCAAATATTTAATATTTAAGCCAAAAAATATTGTAAAAAAATTTTTCTTATGAATCAGTACACAAAGTAATATCCATTTAAGTTTAGCACAATTTGCTAGCACCGTGCAATCGGGTAATTGTAAAAATTCTAAGAAATGACAGAAACTACAATACTGTTATATAAATAAATGAAATGTTGAATTGGGCATGTGGAATTTCTTATTAGATTATCAGTACTTGTTTGTAGTGACAAGCGAACGATCAATCACTGTCGTATCTAGACCACAATTTCGAAAGGGGGGGGGGGGGGGGTGTTATTTTTTTTTTTTTTTTTTTTTTTTTTTTTTATCTCCCTTTTGTGAAACTGTTTGATATATACGATATGCAATTGTGTCTACTTTCTTTTATATTCAATAAAAGAAATTAATGGATTAGTAAACATTTTTTACTTCCGGTTTTCGACGGATTTACACGTTTTTGAGGGGTCCAGAGCACAATTTATCCATTTTTAGAAAATGTCTGTGTTTGTGTGTGACAAACACAAACATGCATTTTTGTTTGAGTGTTATTTGGTAATTACTTTAGTTTGATTTTGGTACCTTTGGGGATTGATCACGGTAATTGTTTAAAATAATAATAATCTTAAAATTAAACAATTGAAAAGTTTTAATATGTATTATTTATTATTATTATTATTATATATATCCGTTTTAAAAATAAAATTTATAAATATGTTTCTTTTTCTTTATTTAATTTCTTATTGATTTAAATAAATTGTGCATTTAATGTGAGTGTGACTGTGTGAGTTGCGTCTAGGGATTCACAAGATATTTCGGATACGTTATCGATAATAGTAAAAAATAGTTAATAATCAATATGTAAAAAATAAATAAATAAATAAAATATTTGAGAGCCTTAAACTGTATACATATTTTCCATTATAGTGTTTATTTATTTTCTATTTTTTTTTATTTATCTTTTCAAATATCAGAGAAAGAAACTATTACCTTTTTATTTATTTGATGTTTAAAGGTTATTTTTACTCTTCGCTATTTAAATAATAGCGACGAGTATATATATATATATATTTAGAGAAAAAGAGAGTTTTAACTATATGAGTGCTGCATTTTTCAATTATATTTCTTCGTATTTATATAACTGCATTAACCCTTAAATGCATGATTTTTATTTCTTCCAAAAGATTGCATTCAAATGTAAGATACGTTTATTGCACAGAAAATTCAACGAAAAAAAAAAAAAAAAAAAAAAAAAAAATCAGGTTTCTTTTTTTGTGTAATATGCTAATTTGTATGTTATATATTGATTAGTAATGGAAACTAGGGACAGGAATTACAAATACCCACAAACAGGAATTACAAATACCCATTCCCCCCCCCCCCCCTATGCTTATATAATAATTTAATGTGCCTCCCCATTCTTTTCCAAAAAAATAAATCAGTAAAAATTAAATGGAAATGTAAATTTCTAAAACCATTACTGACAAAAGCAACTTACGCTATGAGTAATAAATTAAGAACTACTAGTCACATACTAAATTATAACCATGTGCAAAATTCTTTGGTGATTTTGGCGAAAAATGCACTTTGGCGAGAAACTGCAGAGGAACATTCCTGGGACGCACTTGGTTACTTGGTATAGGTGGGGATAATTCCTGGGCCGCAGTTGACCTATGGGGGAGATAAAAATGTCATTTTGGGACGCAGTTTACCTAGCCCCGCGCTCTCTGGGACGATACCAGTATAGTATATTGTCTGTTTTCCGGGAAAGGGGTGAAGATGAAGTTAACAGGTGTTCTGTTCGGAAAACGCACGTTCGCAAGTCGACACCAAACACATACCTATGTGATTGCTATAAAAAAAAAAAAAAAAAAAAAGAAAATACATTTATGTTCACTGCATTTTTAGGAGGTTGGATTGAGATTTTTTATAGATGAGAAAAAGGGAAATGTTACGTTATTCTATTGTTTGGAATATGAATGAAAGCATGACATTTCACGCAATTTTTCAATTTATTTTGATGTAATACAATGGATAAGAATGCTTTGATATTAATGCGACATTAAATTTAAAAGCAATCTTAAAATTTTCGGAAATCAGGTTTCCAAACTATGTTTCCAAACCTTTTTTTGAGGACTATTCCACTCAGACTAAATAAAAACAATTTATTTATATATATTTTTTTTCCCCTCCTTTAGCACAGTTAAAAAAAATATTAAACTTAAAACTGAGAGATAATGTTCAACAGAAATTTTTAGAAATTTATATAGTAACCATTTCAATGGACTGCAATTTATAAATAAAGTTAAGAACACCCTCCCGGATTTTTGTACATTTGAATCGAAAAATAAGTATTATAGTAAATTATGTAGAGTAATTGCAGCAAGAGTCAAAATTCCGTCATACATGATTCTGAATCAATACCAATTTTGTAGCCATTTGTAATTAATTTAGATATCTGAAAATATAAGTTTTTGAATTTTGTATGGTTTTTGGAAGAACTTCGAGGTATGTTTATAAGTATAGAAGGCTTTTGGCTCTAAACTAAAACTTTACACTTCACTTGGCCACTATCGTACTTTATTTTCATTTTAAACATAATGGTAGTTAAATAATGTAGTTTTCATTCACATTATGAAATTATTATTTTACTAACTAAATCAAATAATTATAAGTAATAATTCTATTCAATGTAAGCTTTTTCTAATCAAAAAATTTTAAAATGATATCTTTAAAAGTAACTATTTTAAACTGCAATATAGAAAATCATACATAATTGTTCTACATATCTTAAAAATTTTGTAATTTCTCTCCAAGGTATCGATCAATTTGTTATAAAGTCTCAAACAGTATTTATTTCCCAATTAATTTTCTTTAAGTAAATATCCATTAAAATAAAATTTATTTTACAATGTAATGCTTGCTAATTATGTAATTTCGGCTTTAAATAATTGATCTGTCTCCCCTTTATACATAAATTTTACATATATAAGTCTAATATATATATATATATATATATATGATAATTATTATTATTAAAGAAAATTATGTTTTTCTTTTATTGTTTTGTTCCAGAAAAAAAAAAAAAAAAAAAAGTAAAATCTTTAGTATATAGTGCATAGTATAAATTAATGTAAACACTATTAGTTGTTTGTATTGGAAATAAACATATTTTATATAACAATGCGTAAACGAATTGCAGTTATATTATCAATGTAATAATAATAACGAAAAAGAAAAAGTATTCGTCGAAAAATATTTTTCCTTATTCCTATTAGTTAGAATATTTCATTGACATATTTGGTGTGAATCTGGTGTGAAAATTTCCCAAAATTTCAAATCCGTAAAAATTTTTACTTTATTTTTAATAGTTATGAAATTAAAGAAACGGACTGTGCATTAATTAATCTTAAAATTTCCGAAAATACACTGTAAAAAAATGCTGCAGTAAAATTACGAGCAAAGCCCGGCAGCAGAGATTCCAGTCAAAGCCTGTAAAAATACATTTAGACGATGATTGATGTATCGGCAGTAATTTTACGTTGTGATGAAGCATACAACCAACCTGCAAAAAAAGTAGCATTGACCGTAAAATTGAAAGTTAAAGTTTGAGTTCCCCGAATGCTTTAAAAAAGTTTCTTAAAAGATGCGTGCAGGGAGAAATCTACAACACTAAAAATCTTATTTATTTTTTTACACGCAAAGCTAATTTATTAATTTTCATGCGGAACAAACCGTCTTTGGTAGCCCGGGGTTCGAAACTCACAATCACCTGTGTCTGAGCCCAGCGCTTTGCCAACCGTGCCGTTGGGATCACAGAAATAGTTCTTTACAAAAACAGATAAAGTCAACATCAGAACTGACTAAATGATAAATATTGTCATACGCACCAAAATACTTCTGGAAAAATTTTTAAACCGATTTACAGCACAATGTGAAGTAACAAATCTTCAATTATTTTTACAGAACTAGCTATACAAATTTACAGCAACCTATGCTGTATTTATGTAAAAAAAAGTGCTTTATTTTTACAGAAATTTTTTACAGTGATTAAATTGTTAACGTTCAAAATATGCATAAAAATTATTTTATTTTAAGACTATTTTAAAATCTAAATTTGCTATGTTTGACAAAATGAAGTAGTCAGTCAATTCTCATATTGAAAAAACAAAAGCTTTTTTTTTTTTTTTTTTTTTTTTTTTGTTTTGTTTTCCCCTGTAAAAACTACGATACTGAATTTTGTGAAAGAAAAATCTAACTATTTTTCGAAATCATTTTTACTTGTAAACGAACTGGATTGGATTTGGGAATAAGGCCGATTGACTGCTGTAGGTCCTAGACCTGGGGGAAAGTGCTCTCCGAGGGGGTCTTTCTGAGGGATCCTAGCCCCTATTTACACACGTTTCGGAGGAAACCACGGAAAACTCCGAAAGGCTAGGCCGAAGAGTGCGACCTGTGATCGAGCCCGGCACCTCACGTCTACAAGCTTTGAGCGCAGAACCGCTCGGCCGCTGGTGGGCCTTTTTTATTCGTAAACACTAGCACTAAAGAGGTAGTCTTATTTCAAGGCTCTCATGAGAGGTAAATAATGGGTGAGGATTTCTCACCCTTTTTCAAAAACAAAATGAAACTTTTGAACACTATGTGAGATCTCTGAAAATTAACCGAGACGCAGAATAAACTTTGAATAATAATAATAAATCTTTTACATAAATACAGAAAATTTGTATATCCAATTAATACGATTTTTTTCATGGTTTTCGATCTTCATGGTTTCAGTAGTAGCTACAGAGAAGAAATAACTAGAGCCTAATTCTTATTCATCCAAACAGGTTTTCATTATAAGGCCGATTTCAAACTGTGTTTATGAAGTGTTAGGCGTATTTGCACTTTTTAGAGTAGCAGAAGAGTTTTTTTTTTTTTTTTTTTTTTTTTTTTTTTTTTTTTAAAGCTGTATTCCATTGAAGGGAGCCCACCAGCAGCCTAGCGGTTCTGCGCTCAAAGCTGGTAGACATAAGGTGCCGGGTTCGATCCCAGGTCGCGCTCGTCGGCCTAGCCGTTCGAAGTTTTTCGTGGTTTTCTTCGAAACTTGAGCAAATACGGGCTAGGACCCTTTAGAAAGACCCCCACGGAGGGCACTTCCCCTCTGGTCGAGGACCTATTGCAGTCAATCGGCCTTATTCCCAAAATCCAAATCCATTGAATGAAGAAAGGACTGAAGTATTTCGAGAGCAGAACCTGCTATATATGATGTAATGTACATACATATCTGATGGTCATATTCAGATAAAACAGCTTTGTTTTTTAACAGTGAAGATCATACATAATAATCATAAGACTTACCTTCAAATGGTTAATTACATATTCATTTCATATTGAAATAAACTTTATTTTAGCATATTGTAAAATGCATTGTGGAAACAACATTAAAATTATCCGTTTTCTAAGGCTTAACTAAAGGGTTAAGAGCAATTAGAATGCTGTATGTTAAAAAAAAAAAAAAAAAAAAAAAAACTAAAATTAAAAAAAAAAATGCGTTTAGTAGATAAAACAATTATTAGGTTGTAGTTTGTGTTTTAGAAAACACGCTTCAAATCAAGAAACCATTTTAGCTTTCTTTTTTAATGTTTTCGTATTAACAGACAAAGAAAATCAATTTCATCAATATCAATTACTCAGTTTCAGTCAGATGGAAATTTTTTGAATTAAATTAAGAAAACAATATCTTATTAAAACCAATGGATGTTTCTACACACAGAAAAATAAATTGGTCACAGTGACCTGCCAAAATGCTCAGCTGATAATACAGAATTGACTAACCAAAATAACTGACTAGCCAAAAAGTGTACTTGCTGAACTAGTCTCCAAAACTGAAAAGTGTACTTGCTGAACTAGTCACCGAAACTGAAAAGTGTACATGCTAGTCTTCAAAACTAAAAAGTGTACTTGCTGAACTAGTCACCAAAACTAAAAAGTGTACTTGCTGAACTAGTCACCAAAACTGAAAAGTGTACTTGCTGAACTAGTCTCCAAAACTTAAAAGTGTACTTGCTAAACTAGTCACCAAAACACTACTCCAGACTAGGAAGGTTAATATTATTAGACAAAGAAGTCTAGTCGATAATCATAATTATCTGACCAGGAAGGTTAGTCAACAACCGCAGTTGCCAGACAAGGCAAGTTAGTCAGAATCTGCACTTGATTAAGACGGTTAGTCAGCAGCCAACAGGTATTTTACGAAGCAAACTAGTCAATTTTCAATGAATATCTGAAGAGGCAGGATAGTCAAGACTATTTACCTGACTAATCTGTCTGGTAATATTTGAAAAGGAAAACTAGTCTCTATTTGACTAAGCTGCCTCATAATATTTGTGGAGGAATTTTAGCCCGAAAAAAAATATTTGACTAGCCTGTCTCATAATATTTGAGAGAGATTAATCAAAAAAATTTAATAGATTAAAATCCCTCATATTTTATGAGGAAGTGGCCTCATACTTGTTTGCAGGGGCTTTTGAAAAAGCATTGTTGTTAGTCTTAACCTCTTTACTTTTGTGATTGTTTAATCCCCCCTCCCCTTTTAAATGTTCAACCTTGAAAAAATATTTAAAAACTTTTCTGAAAAATATTACTTGTCCATCAACTGGAATAAAATACTCATAGCTGCCAACTTTTTCAATTTATTCCGGAATGTTGTTAACATTCGCCCTTTTCTCCATACCATATTCTTAATAGAATAATTTTCTTTAGCATGTAATTACAATTAAATATGAAGATAATTACTCCTCAAAGAATATGGTTTGAAGATAGGGCGATATACTAACAACATTCCGAAATCAATTATAAAAGTTAGCAGTTATGAATACTGGAAATTTAACAAACTACTGAAACAAAGAATTTGCTAGTTTAATCATTCTTCCCTACCTTTATTCATCATTAACGCACGCATTTATCCAACACTTTTTTATCAAGGCATTCCAAGAGGATTGTGGTGCCACATGATTTAGTCCACTTTTTATGCACATCCTCATATATGGATTTAGGAATATATATATATATATTTTCTCATCGGTGCTTTCATTTTATACGCTGTGGTTACAAAAATAAATTTAAACTTTTTTTTTTTTTTTTTTTTTAAGTTCCTTTTTTTAATATTTAAGCCACCTGAATATATGTATATATTTTTTTAAATAATGGATTTTTTCCACCTGATTAAAATTACAGATAAGTACGACGATACAATGTGCTTTAACAATTGATACAGGCAATATAAACAATATGCACGGTACAGACGATACAATATACTAACTATAAATAACATCGAACTCAAATTTCAGGTTATTTAAAGTTTTAAAATCATAAATATTAACGATATACTTTTTTTTTTTCAAGGTGAGGGTGGACATAAAATTTGCATTAAAAACACTTTAACATATATAATAAGAATTTTTATTTCTAATCATCTCTGTAAATTTTATGCCCAGAGAAATTTTAATAGATTACAATAATTTATAAGTATTTTATCATCCAAAATAACTCTCACTTACCTGATAACATTACTTTCAAAATTCTTTTAATGAAGAATTTAAGTGGCTTATTTAAATAAGATTTCTCCTTCATTAAAACTATGTAATTGAAATAATACATAAAAGACAAAAATCAAGATAAAAATAATTTTATTGAAAATTATAAATGTTTCATATACATGAAGAAGATTGCTCCATAATTTACATAAAAATTAATCATAATAATAATATAAAAGCACAAATATAATTAGGTAATAAAACGTAATTTGCGTGTGCCTAAAGATGGCAAGCCGCTGAAAATTGTAGGAATAGCACCATCTTTAACAATTGGTTTATTTCTTGGGACTTGATATAACTTTCCTTCTTTTTCATCAAAATAAGTTATTGTTTGTATAATTCCATCAGGTTTAAAATAGAGCTCACAAACCTTAAAAAAAAAAGAAAAAAAAAAGACATCAGGACATTACTAAGAAATACGTTATATGAGGTGTAAATTTCACCTCATTGCATAGGTTGCATTCAATTAAGAAGTTGCATCTATCATAGGAAATCAAATAAATCAATGAGGAGACGAAATATTCTATCAAAACCTTTCTTAATCTATGCATAAATTATTATATATATATATATACATATGTGTGTGTGTGTGTGTGTGTGTGCGAAAACAGGGCAGTTTGGAATCGCCTAGCAGAGGCCTTCATCCTGCAGTGGGTTGATAAAGGCTGAAATTGGTAATGATGATATATATATATTGTCACATAACACCATACCTTATAATTCGTATGATTACTTTAGAAAAGCAAGCACGAGATTTTTTTAAAAATCGATCTGGTTATATTGATTTTTTTTTTATTGAATTATTATTATTTTTAATGAATATATCCCTGTTAGAACACTATTGTTAAGCATATTTGAAAGTTGACAACCATATTATAAATGCTATCGCTACCTAGCAGCGCCACCTTTCGAGCGATTGACACCAAAATTTGATAGGCACTAATTTAGGTCAAGGTGCATCTACATATAAATTTATATGTAATTCTGAACAGTAGTTCCGTAGATACAGTTGCCACAAAATTTTTGTCACACATACATACACACACAGACGGACAGACAAGACATTTTCTAAAAATGGTCAAATCGTGGTCTAACCTCTCAAAACTTGTAAATCCGTCGAAATTTTTACAAATCCAATACTTTCTTCCATTGAACATACAAAAAAAAAAAAAAAAAGATGTAATTACTAATTGTATTGCGTTAAAAATCTGAAAAAAAAAAAAAAAAAAAAAAAAAAAAAAAAGACTAATAATAATGATTAAACACTTATGTGAGTTGTGAACTTCAAGATTGCAAAAATGTGCTTCAAGGTCAGTGATAGTAGTTCATTGTTTAATGCTTATATTCTGAAAAAAAAAAAAGTATCTTTATTTATTGCATTTGTTCGACGGGAATGTTTATTTACTATAATAATTTGGGTTCCACGAATATATATGATTCTCAATTAAACATCTGCTTTGCTTTTATTTGTTCTAGAGTAGACGATAAAGAATATCATTATTATCCGCCTTGATGGAATCAGTTTCCTAAATGTGTTTATTTTATATTGTTTTTTACTTTCTTCTGTGTTCAATAGAATGAAGTATTTCAATCGTAAAAATTTTGAACTTCCGGTTTTCAATGGATTTACACGTATTGAGGGCTCCAGAACACGATTTGACCATTCTTAGAAAAATATGTGTCTGTGTCTGTGTGTGTGTGAGACAAAAATTTTGTGGCAACGTATCTCAGGAACTACTGCAGATAACTGCATATAAATTTATGTGCAGATGTACCTTGGCCTAAGTTAGTGCCTATCAACTTTTGGTGTTATTTGCTCAACAAGTGGCGCTGCTAGACCGCGATTTTCGCAATTTCAGGAAAGGCTATATCTCAGAAACTACTAAACGAATTTGCATAAATTTATATGCAGATAAACTTTGACGTAAGTTAGTGCCCACCAATATTTTTTGTCAACTTCTCAACAGTTGGTGCAGCTATACATCGACTTTCGCGTTTTCAGGGAAGGCTGTATCTAAGGTTCTGTTGTGTATAATCAAACAAAACTTGACATGTATCAACGTAGCCATTATATGACATTACGCAGATTCAATTTGGATGCATATCAGCCAATAAGTGGCGCTGGTATACTGCAATTTTCTCTGAGAACAGGATATGGCTATATCTCAACTTCTGTGTCATATAACTGTACAAAACCAGATATATGAGGTAACCATTATGAAGAAGCATTTTTTAAGACTTTATTTATAGAGAATTAAACTGTCTTTCTTTTCTTATTATTAGTGTTAGTTTTTTCTAAAATGAAATTATCTGCATTCATTATGGTAGATAATTTTAATAAATAATAGTTTTAAGAAAATATTTTTACTGGGCGAATGAATTTTCCTATAGGAAAATATAGAAGAAAGTTTTGCGGTTGTCACAACATAATAGCTTTAAATGAAATCACGACAAGTATTTCCTCTATATTTGCTTTGAAAATTTCGTTCACATAAAAGCGAGGATTGAATTTTATTAAAAATAAAGGTATTTAAAAAAACAACAAAAAAAAAGTATGTTGTGGCCACCACAAGACTTTCTTTTTATATTTTCCAATACAAATTCGCTCAGTACAAATAATTTATTAAAGCTCTTATTTATTTAAATTACCTACCATACTGAATGCAGACGATTTTCATCTTAGAGAAAAATTGCATTGAAAGTACAAAGAAAGACAGCTTTATTCTCTATAAATAATACATTAAAAAATGCGTTTTCATAATGGTTATCTCACATATCAAATTTTGTACTATACACCACAGAAGTTGAAATATAGCTTTGCCGCTCTCTGGGAAAATTGCAGTACAGCAGCGCCACCTATTGGCCGATATGCATCCAAACTGAATTAGCATAATGTCTGATTATGGTCTTTTCACATATCATTTATTATTATTATTGTACGCAATAGAACTTGAGATATCTCTTTTCCTTAAATTATGGAAATCGCTATATAGCACCGTCACCTATTGAATTATTGATACCAAAAGTGAATGGTCAATAATTTATCTCGAGGTAGATCCACCTATAAATTTATGTGTAGTAGTTCCTGAGATATAGCCTTCCCTTGAATTGTGAAAATTACTGTATAGCAGCGCCATCTTTTGAGAAATTGACATAAAAAGTTGATAAGGACTAGGTTATGTCAAGGTGCATCTACATATAAATTTATATGCAATTCTCTGCAGTAGTTCATGAGACATAGCATTCCCTTAAATTGTTGAAATCGCTAGAGACCCTGTATAATATAGTTTCCTAATATATGGTCTCTAGAAATCGCTATATAGCAGTACCATTTCTTGATGGATGGGCACCAAAAGTTGATAGGCACTAATTTATGTCAAGGTGCATTTACATATAAATTTATATGCCATTACGTGCAGTAGTTCCAGAGTTGCAGTCGCCACAAAATTTTTGTCTCTCTCTCACACACAGAGGCATATCTAATATTTTCTAAAAATAGTCAAATCGTGTTCTGGAACTTTCAATACGTACAAATTCATCGAAAAACGGAAGTCGAAAATTTTTATGAATCTAGTACTTTCTTCTATTGAATATGGAATAAAGTAAAAAAAAAAATGTAAATTGCGAAATCTTTTCAATTTCCAGGATGTAAATACGAGGTTATACTGTATTTATTTAATTTATATATTAATAACAGTCAAAAAAGATTTATAATACTTTTCTAATTTTCATACAATTTCTACAAAAGATACATATTAGTTTCGTTGAAGAAAAGAAAACAGATCCATACACGGATCTATTTTTCTGGATACGAATATGGAACTCCGATACATGTCTACCATGTGTATAATGTTTAAATTAGTTACAGAGTTATAAATATGCCTATAAATTTAGATTTATAATTGTAAAAAATATTTTGAAAGGTGAGCAGTACGATAGCTGTGAATTGCAGTCGTAGATCGAATGTGCGCTATCGAAGATAAACACAGAGAGAAAAAACACAGAGATAGAGAGAGAGACAGAGATAGGCTGGTCGTCTGTCTGTTGTTTCAGAAAGAAAATGAAAAAAGGTTTATCAATTATTCGCACCACAGAACTGGCGTTGCAAAATAATCCTTACAAAACTTTGAATAAACACCATAAAATAAAAATAAAAATTGCAACAATGGTTTCGGGTCGAAAGAGCACACGACCCTTTGTCAGGCGATCAAAGTAGGCACGAGTACAGCAGTCAAAGCCGTGCATTACCACTTTGACTGCTGCACTCGTGCCTACTTTGGGTGCCTGACGAAGGGTCGTGTGCTCTTTCGACCCAAAACAACTGTTGCGAGATATTTTATTTTCATGGTGTCAATTTAAAGTTTTGTAAGTACTATTATAATATTCATGCCCACTTAAATAAAGTATTTTAAATTACTTGTTGTAAATTATTAAAAAAAGCTTTATTGTTAAATTGGAAATGTTTGCCATTTATACCATTAATGATAAAGTTTATATACCTTTACCGTGTGTTGATACTATTGTGGGGAAAAAATGTTACGTATTAAGGAACTATATTTGACAATTTATAAGTAAATCATTCATAATTACCAGTTGCAAATTACTAACATATATTTAACCCACTATATCTAAAATTAGTACATGCTGTAGCCATTACAAAATTTTCTTCTATTATTATTTAATATAATAGCACCATATATCAGTTACAATGCACAAAGTAATTAACACAGCTTCTCACAAATAAAGATTTTACAAACTAATTTAACAAATAGATGCTGAGATACTATAACTATCTGGAAATTTACAAAGAGTAATAGTAGCGCGGCGCGTCATCTGATGTACACCCAAATTGATTCGGCATAGTTTTTAAAAAGCTAGTTTGGCATAGTATTTGGATGTATGACATACTCCTTACATATCAAATTCGGTGCACATACATATCATAGAAGCTGAGATATGGCTGTCCTATAAATAGAGAAAATTGCACCATGCCAACGTCACCTGTCGGCCGATATGCGTCCAAATTAAATCAGCATAATAGTTCATAATGGCTGTTGCACATATCAAGTTTAGTGCATTTATATATCACAGAAGCTCAGTTACAGAATTTTCTTAAATGTGAAAAATTGCAACACACTGGCATTACCTGATGACCGATATGCACCTAAGTTGAATAAACATAGTCTTTCACAATCGACTATTTGAACATTAAGTTATGTGAAGTTCTACATAATAAGTAGTGTAAAAAGGGTGATTCAACGCCACGGTGGTGGTGGGACGGTGGGACGATGTGGGTCAGGGTGGAGGGCGCCTCCACCCTAGACCCACCGTCCCACCACCACCGTGACGTTGAATACACCCTTTTTACACTACTTAGTCATCATCTTGGACGAGGGGGTGTTGCCACCAGAAGAATAGAAACTTTGGGTATCACCTTTTACGAGGGTTTCTGCGATGAGTGCTGCCATCTATCGGGGAGAAGGGGGGAATTTTGAGGAGTTAGATTTATTTTCCTAAATTTTGGGACTTAGTATTTTTTTCACAATTTCGGGGACTTCAAAATTTTTTCGAATTTTTGCAGGAGGGTTAGATAACGTCACGATCTTTTGGGACTTTAATATTTAGGTGTTGCCACCGGAAGAATAGAAACTTTTGAAGAGTTGTCATTCGGGGATTATAAATTGATTACAGAATTAAATAGAAAATTTCCTATGTATTTCAGTGAATTTGACAAGATAAAACAAAGGGTTGATGTGTATTATAGAATTAAAAACATTTAATGAAGGGTATAGACATTAAAATTTAGATGTTGCCATTGGAAGAGTATAAATAATTTCCGGTGGGACTTAACATTTTTGACTGAATGAAACAATGAATGACTGAAGTTAATTAACATCAGTAACAATTTATGAGTATTTTAGAAACTTAGCATTTTTAGAGATTAAAAATATATTGTGTTAAGATAATAAATAAGGAATTTAAATAGGAGTTCATACTTTTAGTGACATCATTACAAATTTATATTACGAAATTTTTACAGAATTAAATAGAAATTTTCGTATTTTGTGGATTAACACATAGATTTAAAAGCAAAACAAATAATAAATAATTTAACATTCATTAAAAATGTAAGACACTTAAAAATTCTAACTTTATTTTAACACTAAATAAGTTTCACTTTTTAAATTTATTTAGACTATCTTAGAAATAATATTATTACATTCGTTAAAAATTGAACCCACATGCACTTTAAAAAATTACTATCATATAAATTAAACTAAATATAATAAAAATTATGTAAATTAAACTTTATATTCTCACTAAAAAAGTTTAACATTTCTTTAAACTCTATCTTACATTCGTTAAAAATTTAACAGAAGTTTTTAATCAGTTAATAAATTTTGTATACATTTATGTTATATAAACTTAATATAATAAAAATTATATAAAACACATACTGTTATTTAAGCTCTAACTTTGAAATACTATTTTTACATTCTTTAAAAATTGAACACTCATACACTTTAAAAAATTACTATCATATAAATTAAACTAAATATAATAAAAATTATGTAAATTAAACTTTATATTCTCACTAAATAAGTTTAAAAAATTTTTAAACTCTATCTTACATTCGTTAAAAATTTAACAGAAGTTTTTAATCAGTTAATAAATTTTGTATACAGTTATGTTATATAAACTAAATATGATAAAAATTATATAAAACACATACTGTTATTTAACCTCTAACTTTGAAATACTATTTTTACATTCTTTAAAAATTGAACACACATACACTTTAAAAATTACTATCATATAAATGAAACTAAATATAATAAAAATTATATAAAACACGTACTGTTATTTATGCTATAACTAAACAAATACGATAAACAAAAGTTTCAAAATAAGTAAATGAGGATATATATGTTATAAATTAAACTAAATATAATAAAAATTATATAAATTAAACTTTATATTCTCACTAAATAAGTTTCACATTTATTTAAACTCTAACTTACATTCGTTAAAAATTGAGCACATGCACTTTTGAAAATTACTATCATATAATAATATTAATCTAAAAAATTGCTTACAAAGACATAAATTATAAATAAAGAAAAAAAGAAAAAAAAATTACTATCATATAATAATATTAATCTAAAAAAATGCATACAAAGATATATAGTAAAGTTATAAATTAAAAAAAAAATACTATCATATAATAATATTAATTAAAAAAAAAAAAAAAAAAAAAATTACTATTATATAATAATACAAATTAAAAAAATTACTTTCATATAATAATATAAATTTAAAAAAAAATGACTTTCATATAATAATATTAATTAAAAAAATGCATACAAAGATATACAGTAAAGTTATAAAATAAATAAATAAATAAAAAATAAAATAAATAAAAATGACTATCCTATAATAATATTAATTTAAAAATACATACAATGTTTAAAATCAACAATTACATTTTATATGTATTATAATTAACTGAACTTTATGTTGTTACTATTCAATTTATCCTAACACGAAAATTTTATAAGTACATGAATATGTTATTTAAATTAAACTTTATATTCTCACTAAATAAGTTTAACATTTATTCAAGTTTAACACAGTAATATAATTCATACTATCTTAGTTGATTTAAATGAAACAGGTAAATACTTTTAAACTTGAACTAATAAAAATAAGTTCTTTTTTATCAATAATAAAAAGGATTAGTTATATTTAAAAACTATCAGTTACTAAAAGTTATTTTATATTAAACATTTCGAAATAAATTGCATAAAAATTCAATGCATCATTTTAAATGAAAATAAACAGTTTCCTTAAAAAACAGATAATACGGAATATTCTATGAGTCAGTTATCACCTGCAAAGGAAAACCCCTACAGCTGATGAATCATGTGTTACATACGCTGGCAAGCCATGCCTATTAGTAATCCACACTATCTCATATAAAGATTAAGTTAAAATCATTAAAACAATACAGCGAATAATTTGGAAAATGCAATAATTTTTTCACAAAGCATATCATACAATGAGTTTAAACGATTATTACCTATCTATCACTTAAACGGTATTTAAATAAATAAATACATATAAAAGTAAGTTATAGTTAAAAAATAAAAATTCGTTTGTGAAAGGAGTTTTATATATTGCAAAAATTAGTTTTACTCAAATAATTTCTAAACATACACAAGTTAAATTGAAACTTTTCTAGGTTTCATTTAAGCAATAATTTTCCCTGTGTGAAAGTAGTTTTATTTATGCAAAATTTAGTTTTATATAAACAAAAAAGTTTATAGTGTAACAATAAAAAAAGTTAAAATTCCTTATAAGTAAATACCAATAAAAAATATTTTTTAAATTAATTTCTCTCTCTTCAATAAAACAATAAAAATTTCTTATATAACTTTCGTAAAGTTTTAATAAAATTTCTATTATAAACAAATATATTTACTAGAGTATACATATTAAGATATTACGTATAGAGTAGAGATACATATTAAGTTTATTAAATTATCAAATAGTAATAATAAATTATGAAACTTACTTAAAATTGAAGAAATTTCCCTTAGCGAAATGCAACCTTCAGTCTTGCACACAAATGCGAGAAACTGTTTATCGCTACGCGTTGACTCACGTACAGATAAGAAGGGTGATGATTCATGCTTATCATCTCAGTAGAATCTTGTTAGAGTTCTGTGTTTTTACAATAACATAAAATAGTTTATAAGGATCATTTATTTAATATCAGTTGTAAACTACATTTAAATAATGCAATAAGAGTTGAATTCCGCAATTAAACTATTAAAATATTGAAATATTTTTAATTTTTTTTTTTATTTAATTTTACTTTTTTTAATTATGCTAAGAAAATGGGTCTGGTACGATTTCCCGACACTCAATTTCCCGACAACTCAGTTTCCCGACGCCACTTTCCCGACAGGTACGGTTTCCCGACAGCTCACATTCCCGACAACTCATTTTCCCGACAGGTACGGTTTCCCGACAACTCACTTTCCCGACAGGTACGTTTTCCCGACAACTCACTTTCCCGACAGGTACGTTTTCCCGACAGCTCACTTTCCCGACAGGTACGGTTTCCCGACAACTCACTGTCCCGACAGGTACGTTTTCCCGACAACTCACTTTCCCGACAGGTACGTTTTCCCGACAGCTCACTTTCCCGACAGGTACGGTTTCCCGACAGGTACGTTTTCCCGACAACTCACTTTCCCGACAGGTACGTTTTCCCGACAGCTCACTTTCCCGACAACTCACTTTCCCGACAGGTACGTTTTCCCGACAACTCACTTTCCCGACAACTCACTTTCCCGACAGCTCACTTTCCCGACAGGTACGTTTTCCCGACAGCTCACTTTCCCGACAACTCACTTTCCCGACAGGTACGTTTTCCCGACAGCTCACTTTCCCGACAGGTACGTTTTCCCGACAGCTCACTTTCCCGACAACTAACTTTTCCGACAGCTGATTTTTCTGACAACTCACTTCCCCGACAGTTCACATTCTCGACAGCTCACTTTCCTACAACTCACTTTCCCAACAGCTGACTTTCTCCAATGACTTATTTCTCGGTATTCCGCTTGTTTACAGATTTTTCTTAATAAGAAAGAGGATGGATTAAAAAATAATAAAAAAATGCTGAATACGTAATTCTATTTCATTATTATTCGAAATGAATTTTAAATAATACTTTAATTTTTATTCAAGTAGAAAAAAATCGGATAAATAAATAAAAATAAAATTAATTATTAAATAATAATAAAATTAAAAAAATAAATAAATAAAAATAAATTAAATAAATTAAAGTAAGTAAGTAATTGCCGAAACGTCAGTGGAGGCCCTCAGTTGAGACTGAAAACGGTTTTGGGCTGTGTTTGTGTGCTTGTCTGTCTGTCTGTCGTGCGATAGCGGCCGCAAGAATTCCGCTATTGACTTGTAATTTGGTACACATGTTCATGTGCCCCACGGAATCAGCTGTATAGTTTTGGGTGTGTATTCCATTTGTAATTCGTGTACAGGGACACGCCAAAGTTTTTCTTATCATTGCGCCCTATGGGAGGAATTTGTATGTACCGCGATAGCGGCCGCAAGAATTCCGCTATTGACTTGTAATTTGGTACACATGTTCATGTGCCCCACGGAATAAGTTGTATAGTGTTAGGTGTGTATTCCATTTGTCGTTCGTGTACAGGGACACGCCAAAGTGTTTCTTATCCTTACGGCCTATGGGAAGAATTTGTATGTACCGCAATAGTGGCCACAAAAATCACGCTATTGATTTGCAATTTGGTACACATATTCATGAGCCCAACGGAATTAGCCGTATAGTTTTAGGTGTGTATTCCATTCGTAGTTCGTGTACAGGGACACGCCAAATTTTTTCTATCATTACGACTTATGGGAAGAATCTGTGTGTACCGCGATAGCCACCGCAAAAATCAAGCTATTGACTTCCAATTTTGCCGAAACGTCAGTTGAGGCCCTCTGTTGAGACTCAAAAAGATCTTTTGTTCCGTCTCTCCGTCTGTCTGTCTGTCTGTCGTGCGATAGAGGCCGCAAAAATCACGCTATTGACTTGAAATTTGGTACACATGTTCATGATCTCCACGAAATTAGCTGTATAGTTTTAGGTGTGCATTCCGTTTGTAGTTCATGTACAGGGACACGCCAAAGTTTTTTTTATCATTACGGCCTATTTGAAGAATTTGTATGTACCGCGATAGCGGTCCCAAAAATCCCGCTATTGACTTGCAGTTTGGTACACTTGTTCATGAGCCCAACGGAATTAGTTGTATAGTGTTAGGTGTGTATTCCATTTGTCGTTCGTGTACAGGTACACGCCAAAGTGTTCCTTATCCTTACGGCCTATGGGAAGAATTTGTATGTACCGCAATAGCGGCCGCAAAAATCCTTCGATTGACTTGCAAATTGGCGCACACGTTCCAGCTTTGCATATAAGTAGCTGTATAATTTTTATTGCAATATTGTTTATAAACTGTGTACAGGGACACGCCAAAAATCTTAACATTACGGCGTATGGGGTGAATTTCGTTTATACGCATTTTAATATCATTACTTTGCAATGAAGAATATGAAACTAGCGTATGTGAGTAAGATGCTTAAACTTATGTTGTTTGAAGAAAATATGTGCTCTTAAGCTTTCTAATTAATGTACAGAACCTTACAAAAGTGTTCTGACAATGTCACGTAGTCCTCCAAACGATGTTAAATTTGAAAAAATTATTAATTTTAAACGTAAAATAAGCTGAATAGTTTTTACTGATGTATATAATGTTTATTGTTTGTTTACAGAGACACACAAAAGAAATTCGTAACATTAGAGCTTATGGAGAAATTTTTATTTAAGCGCGCACTTTAATGCGTTTATGCTGAATTGAACTTAATAAAATTAACATACATTATAAAGATGCTTAAAATCATGTTTACTCTTAAAAAAATTATGTATAGACTAAATAATTTATGGGATCACCCAAAATAATTCCGAGTATGTACTGTAATCATCCAAATGATGTCAAATTAGTTGAAAAATTAACGAGTTATAATTAAGTAGGTTTATTCTTATTATTGGCGTTTATAATGACTGTGGCTACTTTTCCGGGATACATAAAAGAATTTCGTACTATTACGGTCTATAGTCGGTATTTCTTAAAAAGTTATTTTAACTTGGTTACACCCCATCAAATTTAATGAAATTTTATTAGAATTTTAAAAACATGATTTCCTGTTGAAAATTGTGGGCATATAGAATTGGAAATTAGTTTAAAGATTACGCAAAATATTTCCGATATGCTATGTAATTTTTTTTTGTATGAAATTTGGTATTTATGAATTTCAGGGAAATAATTCAAGATCGTCGTTTATTAAGAATACATATTGTTGCGTACTTGGACGTTCGTAAGTTGTCAGAGAAGGAAAGGTGAAACTTGCAAAAATTCAGTGATTTATTCACAAAATGTTCCAGAAAAATACATGTCTATAAACCAAGTATCAGCTTCAATTCAACCAGTAAACACAGCCTAAACAACAGCCGTTAACAGCAAAACATCAGTACAAACTGTTTAGCAATAACGCATAAAGCAAGTCTCATCCAAAGAGGCAGAAAGTAAAGCAAGCATTTGACGAAACACACAGATCTGAGACTGACCGCCTTGGCGAAAAAAATGCTCCTTTTATACTTTTCTATCGAACACAGACTGTTCTGGAAAATTCTCGTATCTCATCAGCCAATGAGATTAGAGCTTCCATATTTAGTATATCCCTAATAAGGATTTTATCGCCAAGGTCGCCAAAAAAATTGCCAAGAGGGGAAAGAGTCGCCAAATTTGGCGCCAAATTCATTTCTTCCCTTATTGAAGCTTTTTAATGCGTTTTTAAGGAAAAATTAGGCTATTTTAACGTTAAAACGACTAGAAATGCACAAAATTAGCATCTCATCAATTTACTAAACCTCTTTGAAAGAATTTATATAAAAGAATATGCAATTATTTACAATTCCGTTACACTTTATATGATATACAAATAGGTATACAAAGAGAGGTATAGCGGGGGGTTGAGAAGTGCGGCAGCCCCCCCTCTGGAATGTATCTGATTATGGTAACAAGTCGATCGAATCAATATATACTATTATATAATAAGGAATAAATAAAAATGACCTTTTGAAGAATGTCTGATGCAAATAGGACGTTGAGGCTCCTGATCTACAGATCCACAAGTTAAGTAAATTAGTTATTTAATTTTTGAAGATTGTTGGTAGATTATTGTTAGAGAATAAGAATTGGGGCTTAATAAGTACTGTAGTCTAAGTAAGAGGAAGCTGAGTGGATGGTAGTTTTTTGAATCAGTGGGTTCTTATTTTACTGTCCAAGTTGCTATCTCAACGACAAGAGAGTACAGTTTTTTTGTTTACTGAATTTTGTAGATCATGTGTACTTATTTTTCTGGTAAGTTTTTAAGCTAAATTCGTTAAGTAAAGGAAAGCAAGGAATTAATTAATTAATTAGAATTAAGCAAGTAAATAAAAATTGGTGCGGGTCAAAACTTGATGAGTACTAAAAAGAAAAGTGACAGGAAATAGTTCAAGGCTTAACAAGGAAAGTATTACCCCCACAATTGAGAATAGAAGTGCGTGTCAAATCTAGATGAGTACCAAAAAGACTAAGTTGCTGGGAATTGTATGCTGTGCGACCTGTTATGTCCTGCACTCTGGATAATATTGTACAAATTCAGTAAAGGTAATTAACATTATGGTTGCTTTTTCACACGCATTCAAACCTGTGACATTAAAAGAAGGTATTACTATACTTCCTTTGAAACCTTTGGACGGCCTCTGCCTGCCTGGGCTCGGCCAAGCTTAACGGGTTGGATGCCGTCCGCCGGAGCGAATAAATCGCCAGATCACCGCGTGGAAGCTGCTGTGCAGCAATGTAACTAGAACGCCAAAGCTCAGGAATTGCAGCACGCTCCAGATGTTAAGAAATTTGGAATAAGTGCACTAACTAGCTGAGAGTCGAAATAACCGGAATTATACAAAATTAAAACAATTTTGAATATAGGCAGGGAGGAAAAAAAAAAAAAAAAAAAAAACGCTGGGGGAGCCGCTAAAGTTAGTTGTGCGCACAATAACTAAAGCCGAAAGAGGAGGCCATTTGGAAAGGGGAAGGGGACAACACTTATGATTTGAGAAAGACAAGCTGAACGAGGGAGGAACAATGAGATTATAATAATAATAATAATAATAATAAAATAATTACGTGAAGCCACTGGGGGATGGAAGATAGTTATGGCCGCATAGCGAAAATTTTGAAGTTTTTGAAGTGGCAAGGCCTAATCCTAATTGGGAGGGAAATTACTATGCGCAGGGAGGCCGAATGGAGAAGAGAAAGAGGGACCATCGCAATTTTGATCCACCACGGGGGGATGGTTCCCCGCGTTGGTAGCCCGACGACTGCTAAACGACGCCATCGAGCACTTGACGGTGCAGCACAGATTAACGAGGACCAAACACCGCCACACCCTCGTAAAAAAAAATAAATAAATAAAACCTTATACTTTGTATAAGGAAGAAAAATTTTAAAAAGTGCATTTTCACCGTGTTCTGAGCTTTTTTGAACATAGCATCATATTGCCACTTATTGAGAAACTTTATGCTTCATGATAATTAATTTCAGAAGTAAGAGTTTATTTTATCGCTCTAATCAATATATATATTTCCCCCCCCCCTAATCTATTTCTTAAATCCATGATAATTTTGTAGCTTATTATTGAAATGCAGAACCATTTTCCACAAACTGACAACTTTTATGTTTAATAACACAATAATTTAAAAATTCATGATTCTCTGCCAATCAAAAAAATGTGCTTTATTCAAAGAGGTTTACCAAAATATGTAATAATTTCCTAACCTGTTACTGAAATGTAGAAGTATTTTGCCGCTAATAGTCCAAACATATGTTTGATGAAGCAAAATTTCAGAAATATTCTTATTTTGCTGCAAATCGATGAAACTCAACCATTTTTTCAAGGTTATTTACATTGAAATATGTCATTTTGCGGCCTAATATTGATATATCAAATTATTTCACTGCTAATTAAAAATATTTAAAAAATATTTTCCATAATGCAAAATTATTTCTTCGCAAAACAAAATAATTCAATTTTATGGCTTTCTTTAAAGGCTATTTACCAAATTACACGCTAATTTTGCAGCTCATCACTGAAATATGAAACCATTCATTGTTCCTATAGCCAGATAAAATTGAAAACTGTCTGCAGACATAAGTATTTGACCAAACACTTTCTGCAAAAAATCTGTGGGGTTATACAAATACATACAAGGGTTTAGGAAATTTTAGAAATTTTGGTTAATATCCGCGTTTGACCGAGGCTTTGAAAAAATAAACACAAGCGAAAGGATACAGTGTAAACAACTAGCGTCTGGCGAGCGCCGAAACTTTTGGATCTGGATGCACTCCACATAATAAATTCGTGTGCATGAGGGATTTAAACTTTTTAGCTTTAATTTTTTTTTAAATTTATTATGAATAACGATGAAATAGAATATCTATAATTACAAAATACTTCTTTTATTTTAAATATTATCTAAATACTTTTTTGAGGAAATGGGAAACTTTAAAATTAAAAATATTTTCTTCAAAAAAATAACAAATATATATATATATTGACGCTGGTTGGCTGACCAACGTGAGCAATTCAAGCCTTGCAAGTAAGAAGTAAAAGCCGCATCACGGCATTTTGGCCGAAGAAAAGCATGCAATTGGCGGAGTAATATAGTTTTATATTTAAAACAACTTTTATAAAAAAAATAAGATTTTCCTGAAAAAAAAACGAAGACATTACTAGATTAAAAAAGATCCCATTAACAACATATATTAATTAAAATAAAATCGTTCGTGCCGTTTTAGAAATATTTTTCATGATTTTATTCCATTACACAATCGTTTTTCCCCATTTAGCTTTTGAGATTTCATATTTCAAAACATACTGTACGTTGAAATGTAAAAATTTCAGGATAGATTAAGACTGAAGATTAAAGACTATTTTGAAAAGATTAGAACTAAATATCGCATATTTGCTAAGATATTAAGTGTCGGCTTTTACAAATCTCTTCGATGTTATACTAGCCGTATATATGAGTTCGCAGCGTTCCGTTCGTCCTTCCGCTTGCGTCACTCGAAAAACTGCCTTTTTTCATGATCAAATCTTCAAAAATTGTTCAAAAGTCAATAATTTCCCTACCATAGCAACGCATGGAAAAGAGAAGATAAACATGGAGGACGAATAAACGAAAAATTTCAGTAAATCAAAATCCGAAAGATGCCCTAATTTTCAAATCAGTGTAAGATATACTCATTTTCAAATATGCCTAGCATTGAATAACATCAAATAGGATTTGGTTGATGAATTGCATTTATGATTCATTCGGTCGTAAAATAAGAATTAAAAACTTTAAAAACACACTTTTATTTGAAAAGCAGTTGTTTTCGGGCACTAGCCGGTTCGCGATGCTTGAAAAACTGTCCGAATTAAAATCCGATTCGGTGGCGCCCTCTCCTTAACAGTTTCAGAACCTACAACAGACTGTTTGATCGCAGTACAAACACCTTTTAAATATCGGACCGTAGCAATCCCTCGTGAGAAGGTGACTGCGAGCCTTCATCCGTTTCATAACCTGGAACAATCTGTTCACCCACGATACAAAGAACATTTGGAAATTCTGACCACTGGAAAGTCCTCGATGGAGATTGCGGCGTCCTTATCAGATTTGCCAGTGACTTTGCACATTTGTAAGTATGCGCAATTGATTCGTCACACTCAAAAAAAAAAAAAAAAAAAAAAAAAAAAAAAAAATGCCGCCTCCCCATCTATCCTGTAATTTTTTCAGAGGTGAATGAGGAGGCGGCAAAAATTTTATACATTTGAAATTAAAGCACCGTTTACAAGGGGCTGTCGTAGAAGGTCGTATTAATGAAAATACGAAAAAGGGAAATTAAAATAATTAAAAGGTAAAAAGAACTTTTTATATACCATGTTTTTAAAATGTTCCGTTGAATCATATAAACGCTCCCGATGTCTGCAGGGAGCAGAAATAATTAGCTACAAGTATTAAAAAAAATGCATTGTCATTGTGTTCTGAGCTATTCTAAAAGTGTCAAATGCCTACCTAGTCGAGAAGTTAGCTAAATACATTTTCTTTTGAATTACATAAACGCTGCCGAATGCAGAAGGAACCCAAAACATTTGGCTAAAAATATTAAAAAATGCATTATCACCGTGTTCTGAGCTATTCGGAAAGTTTCAAGTGTCTAGCTAGTCGGGAAGTTATATGATTGTTGAATCATATAAACTCTACCTAAGGCAGCGGGGACCCGAAACAATTGAGTAAAAGTATTAAAAAAATGCAATGTCACCGTGTTCTGGGCTATTCTGAAAGTTTCAAATGTTTAAATGTCTAGCTAGTCGGGAAATTATATGATTTTTGAATCATATAAACGTTACCGAAGGCTACAGGGACCCGAAACAATTGGCGGAAAGTGTTAAAAAATGGATTATTATCGTATTTTGAGCTATTTTAGCTTCTAAGTTTCAAATGTCTAGCTAGTCGGAAAGTTAATTAAATAAATTTTGTGTTGAGTCATATAAACGCTACCGAAGGCAGCAAGTACCCGAAATAATTGTCTAAAAGTATTAAAAATGCATTACCTTGTTTTGAGCTATTCTAAAAGTTTCAGATATCTAGCTAGTCGGCAAGTTAGTTAAAAAAATTCTGTTAAATCATATAAACACAGTCGAAGGCAGCAGAAACCTAAAACAGATAACTAAAAGTATTAAAAAATGCATTGTCACTATATTCTGAGCTATTCTGAAAGTTTCAAATGTCTGGCTTGTCGGGAAGTTAGTTAAAAATCGATTGCAATATTTGTACTGGACACACAAACAAACAAGAATCGTAGTTACTAAAATCATAGCAAAAATATTTCTTCAAATTTAATAACACTGTAGCAAAATTTATGTGGAACACTGATTAACAAAGTTTTTAAAGATACTAATATATATTAAATTGTAGTAGAATTCATAGTTAAAAAGAATAAAAAATAAAACAAATAAAATAATGAAAAACTGAGTTTCCGGCAAATGAGTTGGCAGGAAAGTAGGCTGTCAGGAAAGAGAGCAGTCTGGAAAGAAAACTCTGTGTAAAACGCACCTGTCGGGAAAGTGAGTTGTTGGGCCGTTTTGTACCTGTAGGGAAAGTGAACTGTCATGAAAGTGAGTTGTCGGAAAACTGTCGGGAAAGTGAGTTGTTGGGAAAACGTACCTGTCGGGAAAGTGAGTTGTCGGGAAAACGTACCTGTCGGGAAAGTGAGCTGTCGGGAAAGTGAGCTGTCGGGAAAGTGAACTGTCGGGAAAGTGAGCTGTCGGGAAAGTGAGCTGTCGGGAAAGTGAGTTGTCGGGAAAGTGAGCTGTCGGGAAAGTGAGTTGTCGGGAAAGTGAGTTGTCGGGAAAGTGAGTTTTCGGGAAACCGTACCTGTCGGGAAAGTGAGCTGTCGGGAAACCGTACCTGTCGGGAAAGTGAGGTGTCGGGAAACCGTACCTGTCGGGAAAGTGAGCTGTCGGGAAACCGTACCTGTCGGGAAAGTGAGCTGTCGGGAAACCGTACCTGTCGGGAAAGTGAGTTGTCGGGAAAACGTACCTGTCGGGAAAGTGAGTTGTCGGGAAAACGTACCTGTCGGGAAAGTGAGCTGTCGGGAAACCGTACCTGTCGGGAAAGTGAGCTGTCGGGAAACCGTACCTGTCGGGAAAGTGAATTGTCGGGAAAACGTACCTGTCGGGAAAGTGAGCTGTCGGGAAACCGTACCTGTCGGGAAAGTGAGTTGTCGGGAAAACGTACCTGTCGGGAAAGTGGCGTCGGGAAACTGACTTGTCGGGAAAGTGAGTGTCGGGAAATCGACCTGATCCCTAAGAAAATAATGAGATCAAAACAGAATTATTTTACGATAAGTCGCGCTTCTTATATTTAATAAAATGTAACTATAATTTTTAATGAAAGGTTTTAAAATCACTTAATAGGATAAAATTAAAAACAGAAATCTTATTGTTTTAGTAATTATTTTCTCTAGTTATAAAACTAAGTAATAAACTATCTATAAATAATAAGATACCAAGAGAGGTTTTTGTATAATAACTATATATTATTTTAATATATGCATTACATCGCAAGGAAAAATTTTCAACTTATTTATACGGATTGAAGTAATAAAAATTACTCATTTGCATATCCGCTAAATATTATAAGTTGGATATATGATTTAAAAATAAAATACTAAACAATAATCCTTATGAGAGAATTGAGATGACACTTTCACAGAAAGAAATTATCCTTTACAATAAGATTTGCTCAGAATGTCTTAGTGAAAATAACTTACCGTGAGGTCAGTGAGTCATGCAGTTGTATTGAAATTCCCTGTTTTTAGTTAATGGGTGATTAAACTTCTAATGAGACAATTATTTTTTACTAGCATATAAATGCGCATTTTTATATTATTCCTTTATATATAAAATTTTAAATAATTCATTAAGTGTTAAACTTTGCATTTAATCGATTAAATAAATAAAGTTTTAGTAAAATATAAGAGTAATTTTTTAATGAATGGTTTTGAAATCACTTTAACTTTATAAGAAAAAAAAAGTAAAAACAGGTTTTAAAATTACTTAATAGGATAAAATTAAAAATCTTATTGTTTTTAGCAATTATTTTATCTAGTTGTAAACTATATATTATTATTTTAATATACGCCTTATACTTAAGTCAGTTTGAGAGAAAAAACCAAGAAAAAAAATCCCAAAGGGTAGGCTGATGAGTTGGATTATTCTATTATACTTAAAGAATCCAGGTACGGAAAAACCGAAATACATTATGCGGAAAAACAGGCGGGATTTTCGGCTAAAACTCCAAAGCAGTGGACGGTAAACATAACACACCGTAAAACAACCTACTCACACGACGGCCAAACTAAGAATGAAGGGAAACGTTGAGTTGTAACACCTTATCTACTAGAGATATGGGGGAATTCCCGAAAAGATGACTCACCCCTCGTTCGTTCATGTACATCTTCCGAGAAAGTTCGTGAAGGATCGGTGACGAGTTTGAACAATTTGCGTAACCGCTAAATTGTATAAGTGTGAATCTTTTAATGTGAGTATTATAGTAATGCTAAATTTATTTCATAATCGATAACTCATTTATACATAATCAGGATCACACATTATATAAAACAATACTATATTTAAAAGTTTTTACTATACAATAAACATTCACATATGGATATTCATAAGGTTTAAGACCGATTAAATAAATGAGGATCCTATAAGCGAAATGCATGAGAGTCTTTCTAAGGAATCCTATTGCATATTTCAGCAGGTTTTAGAGAAAACCAAGAAATACTCCAATCGACTAGGTTGATGAAATGGATTCGAACCCAACACTTCCCCTTTTACTATAGAATCGTTAACAAATCGTAAGATTGATGACTCATACTAGAGTCATACAGCTGTATTGAAACTTACTGTTTCAGTTAATGAAACTTCGAATGTGACAATTATTTTTACCAGCACGTAAATGAAAATTTTTATATTATTCCTATATGGATAAAACTTTAAATAATTCATTACAAGTGTAAACTCATACCATTAAATATTTAACTGTTGGCCGTATAAGTGGATTGGTCTGTGTGGAAGTCTTTCTATATTTAAGTGAGTTTTGAAGACATCCTCGGAAAACTCCAAACAGATAGGTTGATAAGCTGGAATCGAACCTGGTATTAAACACAGAATCGTTTGATCCTCCAAAATCCTTGTAACAACATGTTTATGAACTTTATAAGAAAATGCTTAATACGGTTTGAGCTTAGTAGATTTTGCATGCGTTAACTATGTAACAGCGAATTAAACATCTATAGTTGTAATTTTTTTCACTATATATTATTTAACTATATTTATACACCATGCATTGTATAATATTTCCCGTGGTAAAAGTTTAAACTGAGTAATTATTCATCAACATAAGTGTTAAATTGAATACATAAAAAAAAAAAAAAAGTATATAAATAAACGGTTAGTAATGTGAAAATGCTGATTTGTAAAACATTTTGAAAGAAGTAACTCATAAATTTATTTGATATCTTTATACTTATGCATACACACGCTTAAGAGACCTATATAAAACAACACTATGATTAAAAGTTTTACTAATTTTTCAGCATACAATAAAAAATAGTAATCAATATTCATTTACAATAAATAATTTAACGTTATTAAACCAAAAAATAATTTATTTTTTTATTGGATTTAAATAATTAATATTTATATAGGGTTGTTGGTTGATGAATGTCATTCAATGAATACTTAAACAAAGGGTTTGCGGATTATAATTGAATTGTAAACGAAATGTTGTTGCACGTTTTGAATGACTATCCTCCTTCATCAGGATTTAAAGGGTAGTTTCGAAAGACTATCCTGTCTTATTTATAAATTGTCAGATAAAAGAACAACACTCATGCTGCATTCTGATGGGTTGAATCGGGTCACATGATAAAATACAGCATTCATATAACTTTTTAGAATTATGCAGAACCTTTAATAAAAAAAAATTTGTATGCATTTTAGGGACTTAGCATTTTTAGAGATATTTCGGAGACATAAGTTTTGATGGAATTAAAAATTAAAGGGATTACACAGGATGGAAAACAATAACATACCGGTAGTTAACAGTTAATTTTTTAACATACATTAAGGTTAGTGGAGGAGTGTCAGGTAATTCATTTAAAACAAAAATATAATAAGGGTTGATTGAAACAAAGGGTTTGTAGGTTATAATTATAGAATAAAACGTTATGTGTTTCGAAAACCCTTTATCAAGATTGGAACAACCGTTTCGAATGATACTCTCCCTTCATCAGATAGACTTAAACTTTTATTTTATCAGAATGAAAGAAAACGATAGACGATTTACACTTATTGAAAACCCAACTTATAAATAATTCGACTTTCATTAAAAATGCAACTCGCATATACACTTTGAAACAATCAATAAATTTTATATTATCACTATGCATTAAATAAGTTTCCCATTTAACATTCAAGATGAATTTATTTTTACATTAATTAAAAATTGAACACGTATTAATTTTTAAAATGACTATTTTTTAAAATGTTTTAAAACAGCTAATAAATTTTATAAGCTTTTACAATTAAATAAATTTAGTATATTATGAAAGTTTTACATCACTCGATAAAATTTTTCATATAAGCAATAAAAGTTATACACATTATAAATATAAACTCGTAAAATAAATTTCACACTTAACATTTAAACTCTAACCAATCAATCTTAAAGTAATTTTTTATCTTTTGTACATACTCATAAACCTTTTGTTTCTATTGTAAAGTGAAGTATGACTCATGCTTTAATTAAAATCTCTAATCAAAATTATAAGAAAGTAAAGTTTAGGAAATACCTATGTATTATAGGTAAATTAATACAGTATAAATATTCATGTTTTTCAGTTAAGTAAAAAAGTTATATAATTAATTTTACAGAGTACTTAAATAATGTATAATTAAGTTTCAGAATTATTATTATTTTTTTTTTCTTCTATAGTATGTATATATAAATTTTTAAATACAAAGTTTTTATTAATATACAATAACCAAAGTTTTGTATGATATTAACTTACAATACACCTAAAACTTTAAATATATAGAAACAATTGTACAGTTGGTTTTGTCTGAAGCATATATATAAATAATAAAATCTTGTTCAGTTTAGTTTTTAAAACACTATAAAGATTTTAGATACACATATTTTTATGTTGTTTAAATAAAATTTTTAAAATGAAACAATATTAATGTTATAAAATACGAAGTGTCTATTGCT